>PVKB01000659.1:491433-575566 GCA_004027205.1 Ctenodactylus gundi
GCATGTGGCTAGTCACAGGCCCGCCAGCCTTGTGCGGGCCAAAGCTCCTTTCAATTCCTAAGCAGCTTCTTGTTCTCTGTGGCTCTGAAGTCATGTTGTGTTTTTCCGTCCGTAGAATGGGGGTAATGACACTTCACCAGGATAACACGGGGTTTACAAAATGACACCAGTAGCTCCGTTGCTCTCGGGCTGTCCAGCTGCTCCTGGCCAAGTCTACAGCCCCGACTCCCTGTCCTCCAAGGCCGTTGCTGCCTACACAGCCTGCCACGCTGCTTACCCAGTCCGCGGTCCATCACAACCCTCAGCCGACCTCCCCCTTCCTACAGGGTGAATTCCGAGCAATGCAGATCTGAATCCAGAGCTCTCTGTCGCCTGGCCCTGCACAGCACACTCGTACTTTCCTTGGCTCCGAGCCCCCCTGTGATACAGATGCCCCATTTCCTTTGTCTTTTGCTACTAGAAATGCGTTTCTATCTAGTATATCTTTTAGGATTCAACTGGAATCTCGTCTCATAAAACTCTTGGGTCCTCAACTCGCCAATAGGAATCTCTCCCACCACCGCGCTCCTGTTGCATTAGCCCAGCAGTCCATTGGCTCTTGTTCCCCGAGTCGCGATAATTGCTCACGTACATATCAGCTCCTAAGGATTGCAGGTTTTTGGCAGCCTGAGAACATATTTACTATATCTGTATCTGAACAAGCCTCGGACGTAACATGCGCTCGGAAGATGTTTGTTAATAACGAAGATAGTGCTAATCCTTTGATAGTCTCTGGCAATTTTTCTCAGGGAGGAAGTTAGAGTTTTATCTCTAATGAGCTGGTGGAAGTATTCGAATGTGATATGCTAACAACAATAATAACAATGGTAATGATGAAAGATGACTGCAGTGTGCATGTCAAGCGTTGTGCTGCACGTATTTTTTTTAAATCATCCCTTTCTTCTGTTTATTGACAGGAAATTATTCAAGTACTTTCACTGTATCCATAACGGCGCCTTCCATTTTATTCCTAAATCTTGTGGGGTTTTTTTTTCCTCCAACTTAAGCAAGCATTTTCTGTAGAGTCCTCTTCCTCAGAGGTTTTTAAAGAACACGTTCCAACTGTATATACTCCTGTTTTTAATCTTCATTCTTTCAATTTTAGCTTTCATCTTCATTAATTTTCATTTCTTATTTTTGGCAGGCTTTGTAATTAATTCTATTCTGATGCCTTTGCAATTTAATAAGTTAAAAATTCTTAATGTGTATTCGATTCCTCCCTCTACTTTTCCTTTTTTTATCTTTTTAAAAAATTATAAACACGTTGAAGACCATATATTTTTTCCTGAATGTAACTTTTACTGTGACTCTTAGGTTTTTGATTTTACTTTTTCACACTTTTCTATATTATTTATATTTTTGGTTTTTGTTTCTGTCTTGACCCAAGAGTTTTATTAATTACTATTTAAGTCTGTTTTAAACATTATTTCTGCCTAATATCCTCATATTTTGACCATAAAATATAACATGCCCTGTGCAGCTTCTTTGGTCAAATATGCAATTAACTCTTACATATATTTTATAGGTATATACACAATGTGTTTTTCCACTTAAAATTTATAGACTTACATCTATTGTAATAGATCTTGTTTTTGGTCTAACTCAAACTGTCCAGTCTGAAATCATCCTGCTACAGTAGGCAGTATAATTGTCTTTTTGATTAAATTTTATTTGTGCTTTATGCACTTCTCTATTCATCTGTATTTTGAGGCATAAAGATTTTTAGAAATCACATTTTGCTCTTCTACATTCATTATGTGATTTTAATAATTATTCTTTTTCCATGTTTGTTTTGTTATCTCTTTGCCTGTGTATCCTGTGACTCCTTTTTTTGTGGTCTTTGCCATAGTTTTTCAAAAATATACTTGTATATAATCTCTTTTTAAAAAGCGTGACACTTCTAAAAGATTTCTTCAAAATATAAACTGTATCTTGTTAAAAAAAAATGTATTGAAGGCAACTCATGAAACTGCATGAAATTAGATACATTGGCTGGGAAAATTAGAGCCAAAGTTAAAGAAAGTCTGGAGCCAACATTTTGTTCAGTTCTAATTGTTTAGCTGATGTTAATAGTTTCAACCTCACCTGCATCTGTGAATGTAGAGGAGAGACTAACTATATCCAGTAGTGGCTAATTTCTCTTTTCTGAAAGTCCAACTGAAACACGTACTTCTTTAGTATACAAAAACCCTTCCTCGCCACAGTTCCTCCGGAAGATCTATTGCCTTCCTTGCTTGTTCATTATCATGCTTTTTCTGTCTCTACTACCTTAACAGTTCAGGCGTTGCAAAGATAGTTCAGCGATTCTAGTTTCAATATCAATCTTTCTCTTGATGTCAGACTATGCTTTATGACTCTTCATGCAGCTTATATATTGACACCCTCAGGTGACTTTTTAGCTACATATTTTGGAAACTTTATGTTTTGTCTTCTTTTCATCTCTTATTTTGAATTCTGTGTTTTCATTCCTTTAATTTTTGAACAAAGGTCCACCCCTCAAAAAGGGGCAGAGGGACACAAAATTCCCTGAATTCTCTCATATACACAAACATCTTTCCAACCTCCTGGTGGTTGAACAAGTCATCTCTCTCCATCATCTAGAGATGTTATTCCAATGCCAGTATGATTGTTTTCTTTTGCAAAATATGTTGTCATTTCTTCTCAAATAATACTTGGAACTCAAGGAGACCTCTACTCTTCAGACTTAAATTGCCTCTGTCTAAGGAATTTTGTTACTGCTTCTATTGCTTTTCTTCTAGATCTTTTATTATGCACATTTGTCACCATTTAACTCTTCTCTTTCGTCATGATTCTTATCTTTTTGCATTTCTTGCTAAGTGTCACAATACATAATTTATTTGATATGGTTGAATACTAATGAATTCTTGTATTCAACTTGCAAACTTTTAGTTCAAGAAAAGAATATCTGAGGGTCTTGAGTGGCTTTTGTCCTACTGTTTTAATAACGACCTGTCTCTTTCAGCAGCTCTGTTTAGTTAAGAACTGACTCTTCTGTATGAACTAAGGGTTCTTTTCTATCATGACTTAGACTCCTCATGTGTTTTTGTTTTTGTTTTTGTTTTGTTTTTTGCTTATTCTGAGACTCAGGCTGACATCATGGGGCATCCACTGTCTGGGACTATGTAACTAGTCCCGTAGCAGTGTGAAGGCAGTCGGGGCTTGACTGATGTTGTCAAAGGAACAAGAAAAAGAAATCCCCTTTGAAATATTTTTAGTGGGCAAGCACTACTTTTCTTGAATGCCTTTGATCCACCAAATCTATGATTTGCCTAAGACACAGTGTACTGATTTTTGCTACCAAATTCAACCAGTTGTAGGCTCTCCTCAAGGCTGGAAAAAACCCCTGGTCCAGATTTCTGTCTGGATCTACTGAGCCCAATGACATGCACTTACCCTACAGGGTCTTCCTGCAAGTATATTCTGGAGAGGAACACAATTGTTCAATAGGAACTGAGATTTGAGAACACATTCCTAATGTTCCCCTAAATGCATTTTACATGTTTTAAAGTATGAAATATAACATTCATACAGAATAAATATGAAACATGATATTCTTACGGTACATAAATCATAAATGTCAGTGTAACAAATGGCGATCAAGTGAACCCTTTTGTAACTTCTACTAGAATCATAAAATAGAATATTTGGCAGGCACTCAAGACTCAAGTGTTCCCCTCAATGCCTCTTTTGTTTTGTTTCATGGTATAGGGGATGGAGCCCTGGGTCTTCACACTGAGCTACATTCCTAGCCCATTTTTTAATGTTTTGATTTTGAGATAGATGAATAGGTTATTAAATTGCCTCAGCTACGTTTCAACTTGTGATCTCCTTACTTTGACAGGCCTGATTCTGGGGCATCCGGCCTCTACCATCAAGCCTGGCTGTGTCCCTCTTCTTCACACAACACCTTCTCTGCCTCCCTATAGGTAAATGATTAACCTATATAGTAACCAGGTTCTTGTCTTTCTACACAATAGTCTCACACTCATTATTATCCTCAAAAATGTGATTTAGTTTTTCCTATTTTGAATTTTACATAAATAAAATTATACTATACGTATTCCTTTTTGTTTTTCTCTCTTTGAAAAACACTATTTGTAATATTTACCCATATACAGGTAGCTTGTTCCTTTTTGCTTTCTGTAAAGTATTCCACTGAATAAATATGTCTTAGCTGTGGATATTTGGGCTGTTTCTCGTTGAGTGCCATTTTAAATATTGCTGCTGTAAGCATTCTCCGTGCATGCTCTGATTCACACACATGAGTTTCTTTAGAATGTACAATTAGAAGGAGAATTATGTGACGATGTTTAATGCTGTGTGTCTCTGATTTTAGAAGATAATGTCAAGATGTTTCCTAGGAGGTCATGTCAATCTACACCACCCAAAAATCTATTAGAGCTGGCTGGCTAGTGCTTTATTTACTTTCCATTGCTACATGTCCTTTAACAATCTGATGAGTAACACTGTTTCATTTTGGTTTTAATTTGCATTTCCCGACTAGAGATTAACTATTGTTTACATGAGCAAATACAAACATGAAAGTTTCATTTAAATGTTAGGACAGTAGAAGTAGCTGAGAACTCCAAGGTAGGTGATGCTGTCACCCACTTCAAAGATGGGAAATGAAAGTTTACTGCTCTCATACTACTCAGGACAGATCTGAGATGCGAACCACATTTGAGTTTCTTCTTAGGACGGAGTCCTGTATACCTTAAGAAACTAAACACATCACCTCTTTGTATAGCAGTCCACAAACAGGACTTACAAATATTAGAAAGAGAAGACAGGAGGCTGTAGCACTTGTCAAAAATTTTCACAGTGAGTCATCAGGTGCAGCTTTAAAATCTTGTTAGCTAAAATCATTTTGACAGAAAAGCACAATGTCAGATAAACCGAAATTTAGTCTTAACTCAGCCATGAATATTTGGGTATTTGTGGCACTCAAGTAAGATTTTTTTTAAGACTCAAAGATGCCTTTTAAAATAAATTGAATTTGTTTTCTGATATAAAAAATGTACATTTTTACTGTCGAAAACTTGGCAAATTCAGAAAGGTAAAAGATGAAAATAAAAATCACTTAATCTCAGTCCCAGAGGTAACCAGTATTAATATTTTATTTTATCCTTCCAATATATTTTACCCACAGATACATGTGTTATAGTTAAACAAACGTGACTATGCATGGCAGTTTGTAACTCATTAAAAGCAACATTTATTTGGTCATAAAAAATCCTCTTGCATATAATATTTAACAGTAGTTCATTTGGGAATAGTATCAATTTTCAAAAGTATTTTTCCTAACTAACTTCATGGTGAACATATTTATAAAGCTTGACCAGTTTCTGAGCATTAGTTTCTTAAGTAAAATTTCTACAAGTGGATGTAACTAAACAGTGGATCATCGTTTGTGGACTTAGGGTTCACAAAATACACCACATCCGTGTGGTTTGTTTAAATCAATTCACATTTTATCCCAAGACCCTTTCTCTCAGACTGGTGGCGTATCAGATTTTCTATTAGAGTTTATAAGAATCTGAGATTATTTGGTGTTTGGGATGTAGAGGAAGAACAGAAAGAACTCCGGGCCGCCTCGTGGTCAATACTAGCAGTAGCCATATCTGCTGTCTCTTGAAGCAAGGTAGCTGAGCTTCTATACCATCTTTGGGATAGAAAGGATCCCCAGCATCCATTTTTATCAAGAACACCATGCAGCTGTTCCTATTTGAACTTTAGATCCCACCCGACAAAGAAAAAGACCTGACCTCCCTTCCCGGTCTAAAAGAGAAAAGCGCTTTGTCTTTATTCTTTCATGCTCTTCAAAGACTCTCACTCTACCTTGGGACATTGAGCAAAGGACCCTCAGTGACTTTTGGCCTTTACATGAAATGAGACACATTCTTGATTCTGAGCAGCTTTGGCTTTCCACCTCATGACAAACTACGTGTAGGCCAAGGGAGAAAGAGTACCAGAAGACCACCAGTCTGCTAGTCTTTGATTTTCTTGTCTAGATCCTCTTGCAATGTTAAAACACGTGCCAAGGTTATTCTATTCTAGTGGACTACGTACAGCATAATTGTAAGAAGTCATGAATGTGAAAAGCCCACTGACAGAAGAGGCACTGGGAGGATTCTAAACAAATTACAAGACTTCACAGCATCAACTCACAGAAATAAAACTGAAGCTTGAGATTAGTGAACACTGGACGTTTTGATCAGAGAAAGCAGAAGGGGTCGGGGGTCGAGCGGTCGGGAAATCAGGACATTTGAAGCCTGACTCTTCTTCATTGGTCCGTGGACCAGCAGCACAAGTCTGAGTTAGCGGTTTAACAGACCCACGCAACCTCAGACCTCACATTAGAATGACTACATCAGAATTTTGTTTTTATAACAAGAATAAAAGTCAAGGATTTGTAGGCAGATAAGGTTTGAGAAACCTGACTTTGGAGTAGGGGTTTTCAGAATGTGAGGCCAAGTCAGTCACACAGGCGCCACCGGGGAACTTGTTAGAAAGCAAATGGACTAAGAGCGGGGTGTGGCCAGAGTTTTTGGAGGTTAGGAAGGCGTGTAAGCTGGGAGCAGGACAATTACTGCACCAAAGCAAGTTCCAAGCACCTTAGACTAAATACTAAATATTTTTAGCAGACTTTGTGGACCAGAACATTCCTGTCACAGCTGCTCAACGTTGTCATTATTGAAATAAATTAACAAAAGGAAACATGTAAAGAGTGAGCGTGGTTGTTATCCAGTGAAACTTTAGTTACAAAACAGTGGAGACCTGGATTTGGCCCTTGAGTCTTATTTGCTAACCTTTTAGATAGAACGTAAATTTTCAGACTCGATTCTGTGTTAGAATCACTTGGAGAGTTAGGTGAACAATGATGACTCAGTCTGTTCCCCTCCCCAGTGAAACCAGCACCTCTGTGGCCGAGTGAGGGAATCCATATTTTAAGAATCTCTCCAAATGATTATAACGCACAGGTAAGAAAGAGAAAGACACTGCAGGAGAGAACAGTTGGCCTGAGACGAAGGGGTTGAGTGCGCAGAGGAAGATAACCTCGAATGAGACTAGAAGGTGGAGGCCTTGCAGATGGGATGTTCCCCGAGTTCCACGGTCACATGGGAATCGGAATACTTCTGTAGGTCAGGGTGCATATTTTCCTATTTTTCTTAACCACATGTTACTGCATTTAAGCTGCAATATTAAAAATGAAAAATGTCTGAACAAGGAATAGGCCAAATGATTTTTAATTCCCCAACAGCAAAACCCTGTTAATACCTTGCCCTGTGTCAGCAAAATAATTGTGGTTCAAGTGAATATAAAACACTTCTATTCAATCTTCCCCCCTCCCTAAGGCAAGTGCTTTCTTATCATAGAGAAACAGTACTCCTCAAGCTGTCAGACTGCATCAGGGGAGTTGAGCAAGAATTATAAAGCCAGGCTAAATCCAGGCCTCGGCTGGGAGAATAAAATTCCCTCATAGGTGAACTTTCTCTAGTTCCTGCTCTGACGGGAGCCTTCACTGACTCTCTCATACAAAATGCTCCCAGAGAAGAAGCCAAATCTCTTCCAGAAAGGGGAATTAAATTTCTCGAGTTGCAATTTGCAGAAGCTGTTACTGGTTAATTCAGTGGAAAGAAGCAAATGGTCTTAGACAAACATATCTGTGATGATGGATAAAATAAAAGGAAAAAGGGAAGAATTACTTTTGGGAAGGAAAGAACACGGCCAATCTTGGCTTTTATAGATGTGGGCTATGGAAGGACTCTTCGTGGTGCTGCCATCTAGACATGTGAGCTCTGTCAATTTTCTGCCTTAAATCCACACTCTCCATGGGGACATTTCCAAGAAAAACATTATCTTTTGGCCAGGCAGAGTCACAGGACTTTCATTAACAGCCCCAACTTGATGTATCGTTCTTCAAAATCCTACTGGAATTCTTTTACTACAAAAAGGAACATACATGCTAAAAAGGCAAAAACAAAAAAAGAAAACAAAAAACAAATATCCACCACAGAGAGAATAATCAATATTATTATAGAATAATGCGTCTGAAGATTCTTATCAGAATTTGTCACACATTGACCTGACTGTGGGTCTTTTATAATCTCTAAAGGAGATGCCTTATTTGGTCATAATTGTTGGGGCAGAAAAATCTTCAAGATACAATACAATAAAGATAAGAAAAAAAACTGAGAAAGACTGAATAATTTTCCAAGCTCGCTCCTGTTCATGTTTAATGTTATTCATGAAAAGCACACAATTAGAGAAGAATCCACGCTCAACTCTTCTAGATCATTCTGCCCATGGCTTTGAAAGGGAGGGTTTTTAATTTCCCTGAAGATTCTGTTCATGCATCACACTTGCTCTTTTAAAGATGAAAAATAGCAGTACCTCACATTTGTCCAGTGGCTGTTATTAAAAAGTTCCAATTCCTGGTCCCTAGCCTCAAGAGATTCTCACTCAATAGGGCTGTGCAGAGGCCCAGGAGGCTGCTGCTTTGAACAAGCACCTATAAGCAGCTAATCTGTATACCCATGATTTGAACAGCAATGGTGCCTCCATGGAAACTTTTTTAGAAGCCAGGAAGTAATGTGAGTGCAATTGAAAGGGTAAGAAAAACAAAAAAGAGATGAGGATGGTGAGATGGGAACTGTGTGTCCTGCCTGACAGAACTCGATCGGTTTTCAAGAGCCCTGAAGGCTAACAAGAAACCATCTTCGGGACAAATTCTACCCTCATAGGTTACACAGTTGTGAGTGCATTGAATGCTTTCATGTGGCTTTTATAACTCAGTAAACTTCTAAGGTTTTACAACTAGCTTGTGAGTAAAAAAATAATGTAGGAGATTAAAAGCAACGCACTACGACTTCAGGGTTCCTGCTCAACTTGAACACAAATCTTCTAAGTCATAAACTGAGGTGTATTACACCCGAGTGTGTCTTCGTCTTCCTTTCTTCCCACTTCTCTCTGTGATGTGATCTGCATAAACAGCATTCCTTTCAAGTGTGATTATATCTATTCAGTCATAAACAGGACTGGCAAAAAAAAGCTAGCTGTAATTTTTTAAATATGTGAGAAGCATGCAAAACTAACAGAATCGTTAGGATTTTGGGACAATGATACAAATCTTGGCACGTGGTTATGTAAAATTACTCCATCTCTCTCAAGTTTGACCCAGCCTTTCATTTTATCCAGTTAATATATATTATTTTCATATCACTGTTGGATGATTTAGAAGCATAAAATACATCTGGCACAAAGTCACAGTTCCTTAGTAAAACAAAAGACAAAGTTCCTCCAACAGTTAGAAAGTTAATTATTGATCTTGGCCGAAGACTCTGGATGTTGTCATGACACAGAGTAAAAGAGCACTTTTCAAATAAGATGGTTATTTCATGTCGAGCTTTGAAAGTGTTAGGATGTTTCCCTTCTTTGTAACTGGAAATTTTGTACCTATATTACTCAGATAGTTTGAATCCTTGTCATGACCCTATACAATGCTGGGGATTTAGAACAGAATTAGGACTAGGTCAGAGGTTAACTGTGTAACATCATTCTCTCACTGAACAAAGTGAGGTTCGGAGAATATCGTTTGACCTACTCTAACTTAAAATCTTTGTGATAATGAATCAAATTACAACAAGGTTTTGCAGGCCATGGAAGACCTTTTATGGACATTAGGACTCATCAAAGTAATACAAAGAAATACAGCTTTGGTCATCATGAGCATACCTGCTTTACTTGATTAAAGAAGACATTAAATGTTCACAAAAATACATTAAACTAACATTAAAAAAAAATACAAATTTTGTACTACATGAGATGGGAACTAAGTTACTCTTTGTGTTGGTCAGCTATCCTGTGGTTGGGATGAAGTGCCTGCCATAGACACCTTTAAGGAGGAAGTGGCTTATTTGGCTCATGACTTTGGAGGACTCTACCCATGGTCAGCTGGCTCGGAGACAGAAACATCATGGCGGAAGGGCATGATGGGATACAACTGTTCAAACCTCATGGAGACATGGAGGCAGGACACAAGGAAAAAGCACCAGAGTGAGAGGTGTATTTTCCAAAGCCATGTCCCTAGTGCCTCATCTCCTGCAGCTGAGCCCCACCTCCTGACAGCGCAGTCAGCTAGGAACCTCAGTGGCTTGAGCCAGTGATGAGTACAGAGCCCCCTTGGTGCAACCACCTCTCCAGGACTCTCTCAGTCCCATCAGGATGAAAAGTAAGGTGAACAGGCTGATATAGTTTGAATGTGGAATGTCCCCGCAAAGCCTCCTGTGTTGGTAAGATAATTTTATAATGCAGGCCAACCCACTGATTTCCAAAGCTGTTAGTTAAAAGGTAGGATATCTGGGTCTGGGGCCATGGTGATTTGAGTGCTTTTCTAGCACATTTGGGTGATTCTGGGTGTGAATCTCCAGCACCATATGAAACAGGTGTGATGGCACACTCCTGAAACTCCAGTGCTTGGGAGGCTGAGGCAGGAGGATTATCAGTTAGGGGCAGCCTGTGGTACATAGTGAGTTCAGGACCAACTTGGACTACAGAGTGAGAGGAGGAGGAGGAGGAGGAGAAGGAGAAGAAGAAGAAGAAGAAGAAGAAGAAGTAGTAGTAGTAGTAGTAGTAGTAGTAGTAGTAGTAATAGTAGTGGGACTTAGTTGGAAAGAATAAGATTTTTTCCAGCTTGCCACGCCTAAGTTGTGCATGTCAGATATTATGTCCCAGAAACAAGAAAATGGCTAAGACACTGACACACTGCCTACAAAATGTCACAAGAACTTTAACAATCATTGCAAACAACAATTAACAACCACAGCAAAAGCATATTAACATCTCACCAAAAAAATGAAGTGGTCAACTAGCACACAAAAAGTTCTTGATTTTACTAGCAATAAAATAAAGCACATTAAAACATAAATAAAACACAAAGGATCACCTATCACATTGGTAATTTCAAAAAATTGTATTTAGAAAGTACACAGTGCAACAAAGATTCTACAACAGAGTGTGTGAAAGTAAATTTAAGCACAATGACTTGGGGAGGAACTTTGGCATTTATGTCAATATTTTGAACTTTTCCTTACCTTTAAGAATGTATTATAAGTAAAATATCAGAAATACAAGCCAATTTGACTTTATGACAAGGTTTATTTACTATAAATAGATTGGAATGTTTTTATGATAGAGAAGAAAATAACTGTTCTTCAACTGAAATCCTGCCCAAGAGTAGATGAGTTGAATAGGTTAGGGCTGTTTGGAGACAGAAAAAAATTCAAGTGTTTTTTTCCCACTCTATCCCACGCCAACCAAGTAATTCTGACACCAGACATGTATGTGGGTATAGTTACCCTACACCAATTGTCTGAACTGGATGTCCTGTAATTCCGTTCCATTCTGACACTGTCTACCCGGAGTTAGCATGTCAGAGTGGAGGGCTCCATCTCCAGGTCTATGATTCAGATAGGTGCCTACTGCACGTAGAAGGCTGATGCTTATACAGTCTGGGTTTCTGTGAACATCTCCTTGGATTCAAATGCTACAGCAGTGCACAGACTTCAGAGAAGCACTTTACTTATGTTGATTCATTTATTACAAACAATATGAGTCACAAAGAAGATATGCGTAGTACAAGGCTAGTGGGAAAGGATAGGAAGTTTCCACCCCCTTAAAGCAGATCCCCTTAACACAGGAGCCATATGTGTTCAACTATTGGAAAGCTTCTCTAAACATTGTGGTTTTGAGCATTTTGAGTGTGGCTTTATTACATATGCATGATTGATTGCATCATCGGCCATTGGTGATCAATGAAATTTTCAGCTCTTCACTGCTCCCCAGAGAGAGTGGGAGTAGTAATGAGAATCCCCGCCATCTGATCATGCCTTCCTCTTTTAGGTGACCAGTCCTCATTCTGAAATTATCTGAAGTCCCCAGACACCAGTCCTTTCATTAGCATACAGATGACACTCTTATACTCTAGAGATTCCAAGGATTCTTGGAACTGTATGTCAGGAAATGGAAATGATGATGCAATACACATTAACTATATATACATATATATGTATATACATGTGTGTGTGTATATATATGAAAATATCATTCATCTATTTCAAAAATAAAATTTCAAAGAATATTTAACTTTTGGGAAAAATTCCAGTGAGTGAGAAAAGAAGGATACAAGTGATCAATCTGTATACTTATGTGTAGATAAAATAATCTTAATTTTGTTTAAAATGCAAGTTCTGTATTAATGTACTTAGGCATCACTTAAACAATAGAATGTTACTCTCTCATGGTTCTGGAAGTGGTAAGTCCAAGATTAAGGGTCTAGCGATGCTGGCTGTTGATGAGTCCTCGCTTCCCAACGTATGGACAAGTGTCTGCTCCACATGCGCTCGCGTGGCCTTTTCTTTGTGTGCATGTATTTCTGGTCTCTTCTTTAGGGACAGTAGTATTATGGCATTACGTCTCTACACTCATTGCCTTATTTGGTCGTAATCACCCTCTTCAAGTTCTTCCATGTGGAGTTACACTGGGGTTGAGGCTTCAATATCAGTTTTGGTAGGGACACAATTCAGCCCATAATATGTTTTACACTTTGTCTTACTATTTTGTGCTTCTAAGATGAAATACTTGAGACTGGGTAATTAATAACAAACGAAATCTTTTTCCTATAACCGGAGGCTAGGAAATATAAGATCCTGTTGCCATCAAGGCTGATGTCTGGTAAGGGCTCAGTTTCTCTTTCTAAGTTTGTGCATTAAAAGCTACACTCTCCAGAGAGAAGGAATTCTGTCTTTTACGTGGCAGATAAGTGAACAGGGGAAATCCTCTCCCCAAAAGCCTTTGATGTCAGCATTAATTCCTGAATTAAGCACCTCCTGTTAGGGTCCACTTCCCTATATGTGTATTGAGGACTACATTTCTAATACATGAGTTTGAGGAGGAACATTTAAACCATATCATATACATAGAAGAAAAGCTAAATGAAATGCATGAATAATGGAGAGTGAATAATAGAAATATCAATTTTTCAATTTTGCTTTTGATTTTGTATGTCTCCTCTCTCCACTTCTTCCTTTCACTTTTTACACTTACCATGTGCCATAGCAAGGTGAAAAGTAAATAAATATAGAAAATAAAACAACACTCAGATTCACAAATGTAGGGGAGAAATCAAGAAGTTTAAAAGAAACACTTGGTTTTATTGTATTGTTCAGCAAGTTATGTGGTCGTTATGCTTCAGTTTCTGTAAATTTATAAACGTAACAAAGAGGTGAAAAAATTTATTTCATGAAAGTATTACAGAAAAAAATTCCTCTAGACTCTTTGTGGAATCACATAGAGTGATTTTTTCATGACGTGGGCATGAGGTGAATGACTTTGCTCCCTCATATGCTCCTGCCATGATGTGCTTCCTCACAATAGGTCCAGAGCAAACACAGCCATCCAATCATGGGCTAAAACTTCCAAAACCGGGAGGCAAACAAAGCTTTTCTCCTATCAGGTTAGTTATATTGAAAGAAAGAGACTAACGCAAGCATGCCACTTCCCATCTTCTTTTTGCTTTTTTTTTTTTTTTTTGCCTTTGATAGTAACTAAGACTAATTAGTAAATTCTAAAGGGACAAGCACTTCCAAACATCTCCCGACACACTGGCTCCACAGAAGTCAAGAATAAGTTCAACTGGATCCTAACCTGTGTGGATGAAGTGGAGCGTTTCTCCTTTTCAGAAAGTACGAAGAAGAAGGCGTAACAGTACCTGGAATCGAGTCTGGTAGATTCAGCAAAAGACATGTATAATGTCCTCTCTCTGGTGCCTGGTTCTCTAACTGTGGTGCTGGTGGGAGGGGAGGTTGACCACTTTTTCCAGTCTAAAGAAAATCAGAAAACTTCTATGAACAACAACAAAAATTCACATCTGCCTGTTTTATTTTGTGGGCTAGCTCTGGCCGTGCTTAGACTATGAAGCCCAAGAAGATCTGTGACTGCCCCCAAATTTCCTTATTCAAATGACATACGTCTTTTCCTCAATATTTTTTCCTTTCACTATCTTCGTTTATTTATACTTTATTCTTATTTCTCCTTTATTTCTCTCTATAATGATTGCTCATTGCTTTTTCTCTCTTCTTTCATTTTGGAATTTCTAAAAAGGCTCAGATACATGTAAGGATTAAAAGAATAGCTTAAATTAGGTTTCTATACCTTTGAATGGTCTCCCCCAAATGTTATCTTCACATTTTCACCAAATTGAGATTTTTGATTTTTTCTGTCTCTGCCCACAACTTCCTTTTCCCCCAATGAATACCATGAAGACAAATTTATTTCTGAGCCATTTGCAAGGAAGTTATACACATGATGGTCCTTAACCCTTTACTACTTGTAAAAACTAAGAATATTCTTTTATAACCACAGAAAGAGCACCGCAATCAAGATTTCAGAATTAATACAACCCCACACATCTTATTCCTTATTTGCTGAATTGTATCATATTTTACAAATGTTTACAACATTCATTTTTCTCAGTCAGGATTCTATCCAGGTTCACAAAGCACACTTACCTGCCCTGTCCCTGCAGACTCCGTTAATCGGTATCTCACATTGCCCTCATTTTCCCTGTTCTTTAATGTCTTTGGCATTTTTGCAGAATAGCCACCAGTTATGTAGTGAAACATCTCTCAGTCTGGGTTTGTCTGATGTTTCCCTATGATCAAGTTCATACATTTGGGGCAGGGATGACACCAAGGTGATGTGTGTTTTCAGTACATCACATCAAGAGTCACATAATGTCCACTTGTCTTATTACTAAGAAGTCAAAATTTTGATTTCTTCCTTCCTGTTGTATCTCCCAGATTCTCCTCTGTCAGACTATCATTTTTCCGCTTGTAATTTACAAGTGTCTTATGGGAAGCTACATGGAGAATATGTAAATATCTTGTTTCTCATCAAAATTTTGCCTGTGATTTTAGCCTGTACTTTGATTCTTACCTGAGTCCATTATTTCTACAATGGCTGTCTAATGGGGATTTTTCTGGTCCCATCACTCATTCTAAATTGATTAGTTGACATTCCATCACAAAGAAGAACATTTCCTTCTCTTCCTTTATGTATTAATTCATATCCGTATTGATTCATGGATTCTTACTTTATTCAATAGTGTGTAATGGGATCGCATCTGTAATCATTATTTTGATATGCAAGTCGCCCCAACTCCTCTCCCTCTTCCCACATCTTTCCTTCTCCTCTTTCTCATATCTTCTTAGCTTCTTATCCCTCTCTCTCAACCCCACTTTTTTCCTTTGTCCCAATTCCATTCTTCCCCAATTCCTTGGAAGTTCCTAAATGAACATGGTTTTTCTCTCAGCATTTTCCTGGAACGTACCCCACACTGCCACTGCAGCTAGACAGACTCTAGTAGCTTCTAAACGTGGGACTTCTCTTGATCTAATCGTAAAGATGCCAACTGCAGTTAAGTGTCTCAGTATTTCCAAAGGTTTATACCTTAGCTATAAAAATTCACTTTAGGCTACAGCTTGACATATAATATCTCAGCCCAGGAGAGAATTTCTTTAACCATTTTCCCTTTAATTCAACACTGCTTGATTCAAGGTAGATTTCATTCTCTAATAAAATATGTTCATCAGTTGTTACAGTCTCCATACAAACTGTGTTCATTGCTAAATAATTACTGAGGGTAAATAGAAAAAAGAGATACAACTTCACAGGTTCAGAGGTTATGTAAAGTAAATAATATTGATCTTCTATGATGCACTCTCACTTATCCATCCCTCTAATCACAAACCTACAATCTATGAATCTGGAAGGATTTTCTGATGTCCACGAGAAAACACTTGGTCATTTGTAAGATCCTGGCGTCTGTGAGGTTTTCTGTGCCTTATTTTGCTTCATGATCTGTCTTGAAATTGAGGGACCTAATCTAGCCAAAGAATGACCTAACTATCCTATATTTTACTAACCAGAATTTTTAGATGGAAATATTTAGAAATATTATTTCCAAGAGACTGGGAAACTAGTTGTTCAGCTGGGGGAAAATTGCAGAAAGAAAGTCATGTCATGGTAAAGGAAGGGTTGAGGTCTGGCTCAGCAATAATCCGCACAAGTCAATGACTTCAGCTTTCTTCTGGTTCCTTTTCTTCGTCTCTAAAAGTAAGCAGTTTGGGATATAACAACCCATAGAAGACCTTCTCATTCCAATACAGTCCTACGATCCTCAGATCCAAATAGCAACTGCTCCTCCTTTTAGTTTCAATATGATAATGCAAGGCTAACTTTGAGAACAGTAGAAATTGAAGAATTTCTGCCAGAACAGTTGATATAGCCAGTTCAGGAAGGAAAAAAAAAAAAAAAAACTAGGGCAATTCAGTGGGAAAAGTTGTTTACTGATTTGCCTAGTTGCTTCTTTAAACTCATTTAATTCATTTGATCAAAGTACTCTCCTGTGTATATCCAGTCTCAAAGGGCAACCAGAAGTAGAACCGTCTTTGAAATTGACTGTGCCTACTTTTCTCTCTCCCAGTCGTTCATTCGCTTACGTACAGGAGGAAGGATGTTTTTCCTGGATAGAAGGGAAACATTCAGGAATCTTAGACACAGAAGCATCCCCGGAGCCTAGCACAGTGACTTAGGCTTAATGGGCACGGAGAGGCTTCCTACTGAATGGGATTCCTCTGAATGTAAACAGAAGCCCTTCTGGCTCTTTGGTAGCTTCTGTGTGTCTTTCTGTCCCTGCTTCTCATTGTTCCTCTACCTCTTTAATCAAATGCTAATCTCTGGCATTGTCTTCAGTGTTCTTCCACCTTATTCTGCACCGTCTGAGTGATTTTGACCTGTTTTCTGATTGTATGCATCTCCTAGTGGCGCCGACGGCCAGATCTTTAATTTTAGGGCTTCATCTTCTTTCTAATATATAGACTTGATCTTCTAAAACTTGATTTTTTTAAACTCGGCACAGTATAAATGAAGATACTTGTTTTCTACCAGAAGTAGGCACTACTTATCATAGCTAATGTAATTATCATTATTTTTTCGTTCTGGCATGTGGGGGCTAGAAATTGTGGCATCAGTTTTACCTTTTCTCTTTACCTCACCTACTGTTTTTGATCACTGAATCTAATACACTGTATAAGCTAGTCACACTAATCACCATTTTAAATGTCCTGTATTTAAATTCTGGCCTTGACAAGAGCTAAAGAACTCCGAGCAAATTTTCTACCTGTTATGTTTTAGTATTTGCTTTTGTCATATTTTTATTTTCTTCTGAAATTCCCAGACATCTCCTTGTTGTCCTTCCAGCACGTCTATTTGTCGACCTAGTAGAGTCATTGAGTGTTCACATCTTGATTTGACCCAGCAAAGTGTAGGATCTTAGAAAGCAGAGAGCTCGGTCTGGGCCCTCTGCAACCAGCAACCAGACACACAGAAGAAGACAGAGTAGAAGATTATCTTTTAGAGGCTGGACCAAATACGGCAACTTTCCCTTCTACCTACATTTTAATGACCAGAGTCAATCATCGCGTGGCCTGAAGATTGATGGGAGAAAAGTCTTGTCGTCTCTTTCTGCTCCAAAGAGAAGTGAGGGAGTACAGAGACCACACAGCATTGTCTCTGCCCAACAGTGCATGGTGATCAAGAGGGAAAGCTATTTAAAAAAAAAAAAGACAGAACAAAAATAACACAATTTCATTTCTCTTGGAGGTTGGAGGTCTATAGTTTCTTTAGTACACTATTCCCAAGTTCAGTCATTCCAGTACCACCTAATAAGCTTTGCCATAATGTTATGTATCATTATATTTTCTATGTGAACGCTCTTCTTTTACTGAAATGTTCATTTTTTTGTTACTGCTCTGAATAGAAAAACCAATATTTCACTGATCTATACTAAAATAAATCACAAGTATTGAAATAATTCATCCCTGTCTCACCTAAAAATTTTTGCCTACCACTAGCAGGCATCTTACACTTTAGGAGACAAAGCCTTATGATATTAGAAACACATATGTACTCCTGTGGCATGTGAAGAATGTTTACTATTTAATATATGTTTTGAGGAAAAGCAGAACACAAAGAAATCCAATTTTCTTTGTTCTTCCTCCCCTTGTCCCTCCCTCTTTTCCTTCCTTCCTTGTCTCCTTTTTCCCTTCCCCCTTTCCCTCCTTCCTACCTGCCTTCATTTCTTATTTCATTTTGTCCTTTCTTTAACACTTCCTCTCTCCTCTCTCTCTTCCAATTTTTCTGTTAGATTTTGGAGAGGGTGCCATCTTGGGAGAAAGGGCTATTTTATTAGCTCCCCACCACACTTACCTACAGACATGGTAAATTCTGATCATGATGGCAACATCCCAGGAGAATGAAATAGTGCTGTCCGGTGAAGGACACTTTTTACCTCCTGGGTGACCTGGCCCACTTCTGCCTTCATTCTCACCCCACACCCATCTTCAATTCCTGTGTGACTGTCAACCTCAGCCCCCTATTCATCAGCTTCTCATCACCAATTGTAACCCATTCTCCAGGGAAGAATAAAGAGCAACCAGCTCAGTCTCAGGCTGTGAACGCCAGCAGCAGCAGCAGAGAGCTGGTGGGAGCCTTTGGGTGGCTGGTCAGATGAGCCCTGTCAGCCGTGGCACCAGGGCAAAAAGCTGGAGCTATTGCATTTACCCTCCTCCAGGATGCTGAAACAGGGGAAAAACCTCCTAGCAAGGTCAGGATTCAGTACAGCGAACAAAACAACCCAGTACGAGCGCCTGTGAAAACAGTTTCCTACCAATGGAGTTTTACATCTATCCAGTAAATTTTATCTGAACCTTCTAACTCTAGTAAAATGCAGCAAAATGCAATAAATTTTGCTTTATGGGCTTCACAGTTTGAAAACAGCTTCAGGCAGTCTGGGTACTGAGGCACCCCAGCTGGAGCAGGCTCCAAGGGTTGGTTTATTTGCAAGGGAAGCTGCGGAGATGACTCCACACCCCTTGGTGCCCAGGCTGTTCAGGTGAGTTGCCGTCTCCTTGAATACCACCGAGGGTGTGATATAAGTCCCATGCCTATACCAGCAAAGCCAGCTTTAACAAGCGAAGAAAAAAAGCAATTAAGTTACTAAGCGGAGAGCTGCTCTCTTCCCTGGGACATGAGCAAATGAGCTTCATTAAAGATGAGGATTTAGTCACTGACTTATTAAAATATAGCTGGCTGCCCCCAAAGGTCCCCAGGCTTCCCCCCACCCACTTTTTCCAAGTGGCAAATCAAATAACATTCCACTTCCCCCCAACCAAAAATGTTTTCTGTAAATTTCCCGGAGGCAGACTTGCTTCGTTTCAACTGAATTTTAATTGAGTGTTTTCCTTGGCTTTATGCGTTGTTAAGACTTAAGAAGTCCATACTGTAACTAGGCCTGGTCACCGTAGCAATTTGCTGTACATAGGACCTCCCACTATTCAGACATCAGAAAGTCTGAGTCCTATTGTTTCTTTTTCTTTTCAATCAGTTAGGATCAGTGTTGAGTCCTTGCTATGGGGACTATGAGGTACAGCTCTGTTCCTGTAACTTTTACAGAAGACATCAAGGCAAAGGCTGGTTAAGTAACTTGCTCCAAATCCCACAGCTAGGACACGTGAAAGTCAGGTGTAAACCAGGTGCTCTTGCTCCCATCTCAGACTTTTACCCTAAAGCAGGATTTTCTTCTGATGGGACCCAAGGCGGTAGACTCAGTGCTACCATATTAAAACAGTCCTGAATCGATAAACAAGACAGCAACCTCAGAAGCACAGCGCTGCTTTTGTAGAGTGAAAAAGAGCACGAGGATCTGAGGAGGAAAGGTTAGAAGATGCAGTGAGTCCCAATCGGAATAGTAGGGGTGGCATGAGGACTGGGGGAGTTTAGGTTCATGGAACACTAGAAGACTTTGTGATTTGGGGATGAGGTGATGCAGTCACACTGAATCACGGTGGAGAAAGACAGCACCTGGATAACCCCACTGTGCCGCCAACCTCTTCCAGCCTTAGACCCTCGCATCAAGAACTCATCAACAGAGGCAGAGGCAGGGCTGAGACAAGTGGCGAAAGTGGCTTGTTTTATTTATTTTTAGATATTGTTCTCCAGTGATTGGTATCAATATTGTCTTGTTTTTTTCACTTGTATTTCACCTTTAATGACTCAATCATAAAAGCAGGTACTTTTATGGGTCTTGTTCGTTAATCTCCAATGGTTGATAGATGAGAAGACCTTACTAAACAATTGTTGAGGACACGAACAAAACATAGATAAGAAATGTACCTGGAATGGCCAGAAACAATTTGGAGAAGAGCAGTTGGAGTGGGGATAGAGCTTGGATGTGCTAGATAGGATTATCCTCCTATAATTATAGGCCAAAAGCATCATCATTGTGGATTGGTAAAGGCTTGAACAGTTTTGTTTTGTTTTTTTTTTAATGAATACTATCTCAATATAATCTGACAGCCAGTGTGGCCACATCTCCCTTTCTACTTTACAGATGAGAAAGAAAACACCCCTAAAATTTTAATAAATGACTTGTCCCTGATCCCCCGGACAACATGCGAAAGAACAGGAATTTGAAGCTCTGTCTAGCTTCTCTTGCAGGTCATGCAATCTCCACTCTGCCATGTTGGTTAACATCGGTCATTGGATCCGTTTCTCACCGTAAGATGGATGTAGGAGAAGAGACAACACAGGCATAAATCTCCCAAAAGAACAGCTGCATCATATCTTCTGTTTTTACAGTAGTATGCAGAGCCAAAATTAAAATAAAATGTAATAAAACAAGAACAAACATGGCCAAAGTTCATAGCCTGTGTCCACGAAGGCACAGTCAAAACAAAGGGAAGATCCCTTCAATACAGGAGAACTAAACAGATCTTTTTATGGTCAGCTTGTAACATAAAAATGTTTTGAAGCTGAAGCTATATGAAAGTGACAGTGAGCTATCCTGTTTCATGGTCCACACGGTTCTCTAGGTACCAGAGTGATAATGTCACTCAGAGATAGAATGCAGTGTTGACTACGTAAGGTCTTCTGTGAAGCAGCTTACTTTTATTGTGGTTGACAACTGTAGGATTTGTTGCCTTCACTGTCCTTGAAGTATCTTGCCCAACACAGGGGTGCAGGTGTTGCCCCATCCTTTGCTCCCTCACAGCTCGCATGAGAATTCTAAATTCCCAGGTGCATAGTCAATTCATAGTAAACGGTTGCAACTAATCCCTATTCTATCCCCAATTCAATTTCAGCAATGGAGAATGAGGTGATTTTTAGAGGACCAAAGGGAAATTCTGTTAAAAGCACCCCAGAAAATCAAGTTGAAATCAAAATGGAATCTTCTGTATTTTGTTGAGAAATTCCATTTCTGTAAAGAAGTCTTGGGGGGAATGACCCTATATGTTCTGGATTTATGTTAAAAGCTCTTTATTGAAAGAGTGCTATAGTTCTGTGAAAGAAAGGGCAACCTGGAAGTCTATCGCAAACGAGAAGATACACCAGTCACTGTTACATCCACACAGGACATGTGGTGCGGGGGGCGAAAGGTAATGAAATAGTAACACAGCAATGGCTGTGCTGTGATGTGCAGGAGAGTGAAATTGGAAAGAAAAGTGAATATTTAGCATCAGAGTGACCATAAAAATTAGCTTTAAACACATGGAAGAAAGATTGGCGAAAAACATAGTAGAATGTTTAAAGGGGTATGCATGTACGATAGGGCCCTAGTTTATCTTTCTTTTCTTGGCCTATCCAAATTTTCAGGTGTATTTTATGCTGCTACAATTTACTTTTTTAAATGTCATTTTTGAAAGAAAGATTGCTAGCCTTCTTAAGGAAAAACAAATTCAAGAACATTAATTTTATTTTTTAATAGCTATGACTTCAAGCTGAGAATTTGTCTGTTTAAAATGAGTTGTCCAAATTCTCTTATTTTGTCTAAACTGGGTATTTCACTGTGTTCTTTCATTCCATAATGATAATTTTAAGATAGAGATCATTATTTCTTGAAGTTTTTCTTTGAGGAATCAGAAAGTTATAGGAATTTAGGTATTTTAACATATGTACTTGTGATATTGTGATACAGAATAAGAAATATATGTGCGCCCTTTGCATTCTGGTTCTCCTGCACTGAGCACGTTAAAGTTTCGATAATTTTGTGAGCAATAAGAGTGATAGGTGTATCTTTTTTTTTTCTTAGAATTTGGTCATTGATCTCAGATCTTAATCCCTCAAAATTTTCTCAGTAATAGCAGAGGTTTTTTTTTTTTTTTTCAAGGTGATACTTAAAGCTCCTGAATGGGGTCTGGTCACCAAAAGACTGAGCAGTCAGTAGAAGCTCGGAACATTCGGTTCCCACCCCTTCTTCCTATCTCCATGCTCTGGGGAGGGGGGAGGATCTGAGTTAGCAGTCAATCATACCTCTGTAAAAATTCTTGAAGTGCATTGAAGAGCTTCCAGGGTTGTGGTCACATGCACAAGCCAGGAGGGTGACGTGCTCTGCTCCACAGGGACAGAAGCTGTGCTGTGCTCAGCATCTTTCCAGACCTCACCTCCATTCCTCACCATCTGGCTGATATTTGTATCCTTGTTAAAAAAAAAAAAAAACAACTTATAATAAATGTAACTGAAGTGGTTCTGTGTCCTGCAATTAGTTCAAGAAAAGTATTCAAATCCCAGGAGGCGATCATCGGAAACCTCAATTTATAGTCAGTCGGATGTTGCAAAGGCCCAGGCTTGGTTGACATTTGGTGTGGGGAGGGGGCCAGTTTTGTGAGATGGAGCCCTTTGCCTATGAGATGTAACACCGGGTAGATAAAGTCACAAGTGAGTTAAATTGGTGAAAAACTAGTCAGTGTCTACTGGAGGTCTGGCTTGGATGAAAACTCTGCCTATTCAATGTCAAATGTATTGAGTGTTGCACTGGGAAAGGAGGAGAAAACCAGCTTTCATTGCTTTCCCTGCTACTCTACAGAATCAAACAAAATTCATCTGTCTGGTCCTTAGCCAATTTGCCCGGTGGGATGTTACAGGCATTTCTCAAATTCACTACTGTGTTTCCAACACACATGTCTGCTGCTAAACATGAGATGCTGGAATACTGAGAAGAACATCGAAAACTGATGGAAATTACATAAGCTTCTAAATGAGACTGATCTGTAATAAAATTTTGTTTGTTTGCAGAAGCATAGATAATGGAGTGGGTTAAGTTAGGTCATTATGTGGGCTTGGGTCTGTAAAATTTTTCAATTTATTTATTTGTGTGGTTTAAAAATAATTAGATAATTTGGGTTTAATTTAATTAAGCGCCAACCACCTCAATAGTAATTACCAAATCTATTGAGAGAAATATAACGATCTGATTCTCTTTGTTAAATTGTGGTAGGGTAGAAATTTTGAAAGCCAATAAGCAAATTCTGTAGGCAAAGAAACTGACACTAGTAATACTAGAGCCATTAGATGTTACTGCCAACAGTTATGAACTATTGATGGTTATGTGTCTCAGATGTACCAAATATGACAGGATTACGTCAGAGCAGCAGCGGGGAATTAAAGGGAAATCCCATCACTTGCAATTAGAGGGATCAACCTGGAAAACGTTAGGTAAAGTCAACTAAGTCAGACGCGGAAGGACACAGATCACATGGTCACTTATACGTGGAAGCTAGAAACGTTGGCTTCATAGAAATAGACAAAAAAATCTTTACTAGGTACTGGGAGCTGGAAAGTGCAAAAGGGAAGAGGGAGGAAGGATTAACAGGAAACGGAGAAGTGGAGGACAGGAGGAGTAGCTTCTAATGGTACATAGCACAGCAGGATAACAACGTTGACAAAAACTAAACATATGTTTGAAAACACCTACTAGAAAGGAAGTTGAATATCCCTAACATAAAGAAATGGCAAATGTTTGAGGCGATGGAAATACGAGTTATCCTCATCTGATCATTACACACTGTATATATGTATTGAAAAATCACAGTGTACCATATTCAATTATTATGTATCAATAAAAATTTAAAGCCTAATTAAAATGAAAAAATGTACATATATGGCTACAGTTAACAAAGTAAGATATATAAAATTAGTTTTAGTATTATGTTTTAACTCAGTGCATCCAAAACACTATTATTTCAAAATATAATTAATATACAATGTTAATATTTAGTATTCTTTTTCATAGTACATCTTCAAAATCCAGTTAGCATTTTATATTTACATAGTATTTCAATTCAAACTACCATATTTCAAGTGCTCTGTATTCCCATCTGGCTTCAGGATCTCACTGTATTGGATGCTATATTTCTAAACTTTCTCCCTGAGGCCATGTTTCATGTTGTGGGGCAAGAACTGAACTGGACTTCAGAGGGTTGAAATGCATAGAAATTTTCCTCGCCTTATGTATAAAGATTTTTTTCTCTCTGTTTTCCAAAATATAATGACAAATACTAACATAAAGAAGTTTTGAGAGAAGTATATGAATTTGTGCATGTAAAGAGCCTAGCACAGTGCCTGAGACATTACTCACTATTTCACAAAAGGTAGATGTTATTTCAAATTTCAATCATCTTTCTGCCGAATTTTTAAATATCAGTTAATATTTGTAGTTTTATTGGATATGAACACATAGAAAAATAAAGTATCCATAGAACTGATTTAATCTTGAAATAATCTCAGTTAAGATTTGGTTTTAGTGACCCCTTTACCATAGTATTTAAAATATTATTTTTATTTTGAACTGTTTCCAATTTAATCAATGTCTTAAACACTGAGCTATTGCAATTGCATTGTAATTTAGCTACTACAGTATCAACAGAGCAAGTTACACTACTCAGTAGCGCTTAGTCACTCACTCTGAGGTGATAGTAGAGCTAACAAAGCCATCAGCAAATGTCACCTGAAAGGCAGTTACAGTTTTTTCTTTTCCAGAATTGCCTACCAATATTGTTTTATATTGTCTAATTCGGAATTTCTGTCCTTGTCTTTTTTCATTCCCCACTTACTTTTGTAGTGAATAAAAACCTTGGCATGTCTTTGTCATAAACCACAACGAATCTGTCCTCTCAGTTGGTATATACGGTTGTTTAAAATAAATGTCAGACAGTGGTGGCTAAAGGAATTCTGAAAAATCATACGTTGTAAAATGCAAAGTCTCCCTTAAGCAATGGCTGCAAATAGGTTTATTGTTAGTAAAAATGAGGGAGGTATGGGTATCTTCTCAAAAGAACGAAGATGGTCACACAAGAGCGACACTTGCATACCCATGTTTATAGCAACACAACTTCCGATAGCTAAATCTTGGAAGCAGCTGATATGCCCACCAACGGATAAATAGATCATGAAGATGCGGAGTTTTTACACAGTAGAATTCTACTCTGCCATAAAGAAAGACATGTTTGGATCATTTGTGGGAAAATGGATGCACCTGGAGACGATGATGCTAGCAAAATCAGTCAGACACAAAAGGTTAAATATTACATCGTGTCTCTAAGATGAGAAAAACAAATGATAAAATAGTAAATGTGATATAGAAGAAGGTAATACAGATGTTGTGGAGAGAGAAAGGGCGATGGGGGGAGGTAAGGAGGTGAGAAGAAAAAAGGGATGCAAATGGTCCAGTGTGATACATTAAGAACCGATTTCTCAAGCTGATTGCTGTTGTTATGTATCAGACATACATGCACATAAAAGAATGAAAGTGAGAGACGAAGGCAGCTGATGAGCAGTGGATATTCTATCTGACTTTTTCATGGCTGCAGATATTAGATAGAGCTTGAACTGCCATTGATGTTGTACTTTGGGTTTCAGAAAATCTTTCCAATAAGACATCCTAGATGTTTGCATAGTTTGATGAATTTCAGTGATTACCAAAATTTTAAAAATCTATATATTACTGGGCTGTGGGTCTGGCCCAGCAGTGAGTGTGCTTGCCTAGCAAGCACAGGGCCCTGGATTTGATTCCCCAGAGCCACATAAGCCCAGTGTGTTGGTGCACTCCTGTAATCTCAGCACTTGGGAGGCTGAGGCAGGAGGATTATTGTGAATTTGAGGTCAGTCTGAGCTACATTCTGAGTTCAGGACAAGCCTGGACTATGCAGAGAGACCCTGTCTCAAAAAAGTCTTACTATATGCAATGTCAGTATATATAAAGGATATAAAAGTGAAACTCAGCTGGTGAAAAATAAAATACTTTACCTTCTTCTTCCCACCCTCTCAGCCCTTCTCAGTCAAATTGCTCGATACTCATGGGCTCACTTATATAAAAATTTTGAAGCTTAAGGTATTTTTTTTCAGACAACTTTAGGCAACAGCTCTGCAGAAAAGTAAAACCTAAGGCTACAAAGACTATAGATTGAAAATGTTGTATTGAAATAATAATGAGAGAAAACAATAGAAGGAACTATTAAACTTACTCTAATGAAAAACAGTCTCTCGTCAGCCCTAGGTTGTTTTTAATGCAGGAAATCTAGAAAAGTGAAACCAAGACACCTTAGCGCCCGCACTGACCCCTACTCATCAGCTGGTGTTCCCCGACATGTCATTTAACCTCTAGCCTCTGTCAACTTTGATTTTTTTTTACCTGTAAAATGAAGGGATTGGAACAAAGACAAATGTTTGCTGCCTGAACTAAATGCTACAAAGATGTGATTTTCAGTCCAGACACATTCAAGGAACCCAACTTAGGTGGTAAGGGCATAAATACGAGCTGAATATCAATAATTTCATATGATGCAACTTAATACCAAAAGAAAGTCATAGGGTCACATATTATACATGTAACACACACATACGTTATAATACATTAAGAGGTTATTATATAATACATTGTAGAAAACATATATATAAAGCAAGAAGGAAATAATTGAAAATTTATTTTGAATCATCTGCCAATCGATAACTTTTCCAGCAAATTAAAAGCAGGCTCTAAGAAACAGAAATATAAGATATCCAAGATGCAACAACTTGAAGTCATTTTCTCTGTTGTCTATGATAAGCCAAGAAATGGTAACAGGAGCCTGTGTTAATTCTGTCTGAAAACACCATCTGGTTCTATGCGCTTATCTAGGCCATGGATGTCACAGCCTAGATGTGGTCACCATGATATTCAAAGGTCAAAGAGGGGTCTAATTACATGCCCCAGTACTTAAAGGGCACAGTCACCAGGCCATGAACATAATCACTCAGGCCAAACAAGACCCATTTATAATTTTAATTATCAGTGAATCAGACAACTCTATCAAATACCAATTATTTGGCTGTTGCTGAAAATAACTGTCTTGTCTTGTTAGTCTCTAGAATAACCCCTTGAGGGATGTTGAAATGTTTCCCTTAATGTAAATATTTATTAAAATCCACCAAGCAGATTCAGACTCATTTAATGATGCCCAGTATTGGTGATTTATTTTATTTATTTTCGTGGGATTTCCATTATATGAGAACATTACAGAAAGACTGTCAACATTACACATCCCTGACACTCAGGACTGTGGGTTACGCCAAATGCTCACTTTTTAAAATTTCATTTAAAGAAATAATTCACCTCACGATTCAGCAAAACTTTATTTGGGGTCTTCTTACTCAGTGACAAACACTTTTCAAAACTGCACCTGGGACATACCATAAAAAAGAGAGAAGGGAAGGATTTATAACTTTGTCATGATTGTATGTGCACAAAACGCTCAACATCAATGTAAACTTGATGTCTTGCACTTACACATATCAATAAAATGGGGAAAAAATAGGAGGCTTTCCTCAAAGAGTTCACTGCCTATACCCATATTCAAAGAAATGAATTAAAAATGCTAAAAATGCTTAAAAATTAGCGGGAGGTTACACGGGATTTTTTTTCAAATTCTCAAATTATGTTTTGCACGAAGAATCCAAGAAACAAGTCATAAATGATTCATCTTAACATTAAACAATGATGACTCCGAGCATTGTGGTGCGTGATCCCTATGGGACCGCGTATTTAATAATAGCTGAATATCAGTGATCTTGCACAGCTTACCCTAAGAGCATCTAGAAGCGGGGCTGGGAGGAGTGAAGCATGTCAAGAGTACCCAAGTTGTTAAGATTTGACTGTTCTGAGACTGAATGCCTCTCAATAAATGGTTCCTCGTTGCGTGCGGGGCTGTCATCTTGTGACATGTATGGGTTCCGCTTTCGGCTGTCATCTTTCTCCTTTTTACCTGTGGCAATTAAGACACAAGCAATACGTTATCAGTGCGGCTTTGATATTTCCATTTCATTTGCAACTTCAGCGCTCCTCAGTCATTCTTGACACTCTTATAATTTTTAACTGCAATTAAGCTTTCATTATCTTCCTTCCTGAGATTTTAGATGTCCAATAAGCCTCTCGATTTCCTTAATTACCAAGTAACCTTCCTTCTTCATGCTGAGGGCTATTTTTATTCCTACAATATTTATTACTAATTGACACACGTACGCTTTTATACTTACAATAATTTTTCTGGCCTGCCCTTTATTTACCCTCTGTTTCTCCCTCCTGGAAATTTTTTATACTTCTTGGTTATACTTGATACTAGTTATCTTGGGACTGGCAATACACTGTCAGTTTTCTTTAAACATAGTTTGAAGTCTTGTCTCTCTGTCTCTCTCCCTCCCTCCCTCCCTCTCTCTCCTTCCTCTATCCTCTCTATCTCTTACAATACAACCATCAAACTAACCCCAGATCCAACAACCAGAGCTTTGCTCTTCTCTATATGCTGCTATTTGGTCTTTGTGTTCTTTCCTTCACATTCAAATATTTTGCACTTTGCATTCTGGCTAGGAAGAAAGAGTTTGGGGCTTTGGTCAGACAGCAGCAGTGCTAACACTGTGTCCAAGTCCCTTTGGAGTATGTCTCAGGAACACTGTCTCAGTTACAAGTTCATACTGTGGATCACTTCTTCCTGTGAGTAGGAACTGAACTTAGGTTTGATACTGTCTAAGGCAATCAGTATGTTGAATTAGAGCAACCAGAATTTTCCTTTTTAGAGAAGGTAAAACTACTTTTGAAACTCTTCTCTCTCTCTCTCTCTCTCTGTCTCTCTCTCTGTCTCTCTCTCTCTCTTGTTCTTTCTCTCTCTGTATTATTAAATAAATAATGCATATAAATTGTCAGTCTATCACAGAGACAGTTAGAGATTAAAAATAAAAACATCTTTATCACTCCCCCATAACATAACTACTATATGATATAATCTAGAGTACTTTTAATAATCTTTGCTTTAACTAACAAAGAAATTTTTCCTCTACTTTTCACTTCACAATTCATGTTTATTGTTCAATCCTGGAGAGATAGAGGTATGTCATTGTTTTTCCTTTAACCTGAGAATTCTAGTTTTGAATTTCTCTTTTCTCAAGAATAACTTTGCCCCACCTTCTTGGTACATATCCACCTGCCATTCAGCTAAATGGGTTTCTGTCTTGGCCTTTCTTCCACGATCCTACACCTGACCATAACATACTCAGGGGCTCAACTTTTCCTGTAGTCTAGGTGACACTTTTGATTTCACACACAGAATGGGGGCTATTAAGTCAGAGATTAAAAACCATCTCCCATGATTACGATGAGATGTCAGATCTGCAAGTCAAGTGTTGACCCCTAGAGCTGTGTGATTGGAAAATCTAGTGGGCATGAGTCCAACCAAAGAACATTTGGACTAAAAGTGTATTATCCTAAAGTGCACATTTTTATTTAATTCAGGGTAAAGCAGAATGAATCATAACAGTCAATAATAATGACTTATGGCTTCCTTCATATGGCACATTTACAATAAATGGTAATTTACCATTAAAAAGACATATTTCTTTTGAGGACTCAAGAAAAATTAGCATTAGTCATACTGAGAAAGAACCGGCTTTCCATCCCTATGGATTTGTACTCAGTTAGTCAGGTTTAGAATACAAAATGCAAACCCCTTCCTTCTCAGTCCCCCCTCATTCCCATTTAGGAAACGCAGGAAGGATTAAAGTGCGACTGCGTATGACGTCATTCCAACTGTATGGTGATGAACCACAGATTCATCAGAGCTATTTGGAGAATATTTCATGTTTTGGTCATTAGACTTGCTAAATGAGTCCAGACTTGGAATTGTGTGAGCAGAGGGAAGGAATGGTAATATCTGTAGGTAACTGTAATAAATACATGTGGGCATATTGTTGAGGCTCCCATCACACAGATGCTCAGTGTGTTTTGTGCTTAGACTTTTCCCTTCTTTCCTTCTATATAAAACACCAAAGCATTGTCTTTACCATAAGTATTGTGTGTTTATTGACAAAATTAAAGGTCACTAGTACTTCACCAATAGATGGGGATCTCAAATCTTGACTTTTCCAGGAAAAAATGGCTGACTTTAATTTGTTTAGTGTATTTACCCCACCTTTATTCTTTTTTTTAAAGAATGTGTATAAAGATGGCTACAAAAAATATAATCTTGAGGATTTCGCTTTTCTACTCACCCTTTTAATCTTTGGTTAAGACTTCCTCCAGCTCAGAGAGATGTCAGATTAAATTATAGGGAACATCCTCACACTTTAAAAACCTGCATATTCTATTTTTTTGGTCTATAAACTAGCTCGCAATAACCTGATTAGGGAAAAGTCTTGAGTAATTGGATGAAGTCGGACTCAAGATCTGCACAGTAATCAATGAAATCTACTGCTTCTACCTCGGCTGGTCCCATGCTGCTCTTCTGTCTATCCAAATGGCCTTTTTCAAAGCCGAAGCTTCAGAGAAAGAATATCAAACCCCCAAAACTGAGCTAATTTCATAAGCTTTTTGAAAGTAGATTGGATTTAACAGAGCTGTGCTTTTGGAAATGAATGGTTGATATAAATCAGAGGTAGTGGAAAGGTAACATTTATCTGATTTGATTTAGCAGCAATCTGGTCCAGATGGCAACGTGGAATTTAAAGATATTGAAATATACGGTTGCAGCTGGAGACTGTATAAACCTAAATATAAATAATTCAGATGTACTTATGCATTTAACAATGTCAGTTTTAAATATAGATAAGAGCCAAGACTTTAGGCTAGCAATTGAAAACAAGAAGATGACTAAATGCAGGTGCTCTTACATATGTGACCATATTTTAATGCCTAATTTAGCCCCAGTCTGAAAATGAAGATGGAGTTCATTAGAGGTACCTGTCTAGTCTAAGCGAGTGAAGCCCAAACTAGCACAAGGATAAATTTGGTATGTCAAAAAAAGGAGGTTTGCTTAGAAACAAAAGTCACTTGGTTGAACACCTGACTGCCTGGAACTCAGAAATACATAATCCTTCTATTTATGCTCATGTTAATGCCAGCAAGGTCACAGAACTCTCTTTCTAAGAGGGCAAAAAGAAAATGAGAGGAGAGAGAGAGAGAGAGAGAGAGAGAGAGAGAGAGAGAGAGAGAGCACTAGGAAAATTTAAGCCCACAACTGTTTGAGACGACCACAAAAGGAAATTGTAAACAGAGCCTGAAGGAGCGAAAGTGTTAAGCAGGTTTTCTCATGTTTGGTATATATCCACTTCTGACAATCAGAAAGAACACTGAATTCAAAGACCTGAACTAACATCGGACCTGTCATTCATGAGTTCCGTGGCCAGGAGCCAAGTGCAGAAGACAATAACTTCCTAGGGAGCCACAGGGTCTCACTGTACCAAGGAAAGTGAAACCCTGACCTACCAATTTCTTCTTCCTTCTTTTCTCTCTTTCTTCCTTCCTTTCTTTCTTTTCTTTTCTTTTTCTTTCTTTCTTTCTCTAAACTACCTCACTGGGCCTGAGAACCGGGTAACTAAATCTTTGGGCTAAATTTGGGGTCTTTTGAGATACAGAAAGGTGGTGATTTTCACCAACTGCCCTAACAGTGAAGTCTCCACTCTCATAATCCTACATTCCTTTACTTACTCAAGGATGATGGCTAAAATCACAACATTCTGTATTCTGTTTTTTGCCTGCCTATAGCCATAGGGTTTATGGATAGGACCTTTAAAATGATGATTTGATAGTTGGTAAGATTTTCAACCTGAAATCTGGGATCAAAACAACAATAGTTTCAGAAGATACTGAGGACAGAAAATTAACACATGATTTCCTAAGATGTCTCTGCAATGGAGTGATTATTATGAAGAAATGAGACATCACCATTGTCTTCAGGCCTCACATCGAGTCTGGATCAACCCTACCTAGAATCAAAGGTCTTCCATGACATGAAGAACCTGCTTCCGAAGATTAAGTCACTTGTCAAAAGTCATGGAGCTAATTATAGTTTGGCTTGGAGCAAAGATCTTCTAGATCCCAATATAGAGCCTGCTCATTCCATCTCCACAGAAAAGTTGATAAGGAAATTTACCAAAGTCACAGAGAAAGCAAGATTGGCCTAGACTGTCAGATAAAAAACAAGCGTATAGGGGAATGATAGACTCTTTCTAAGATAGATGGATGCCAATACCATCATTTTTTCCTGAATGCTACTTTAGGAAGAAGGATAGGAAAATTAAATCATCTTTAGATGGGAAGGAGAGCAGGGAAGTTTGGACAAGAGAGTTGTTCTGTCTGATACACCAACCACTGTCTTGTTTTCCTAAGGTATGGGTGTTTTAATTCTATTAGGACTACTCTTGTAAGGTGAGCTCTCATTTCATCTGGCTCATTCTACATGTAGAGTCCAACCCTATCAGGAACAAAAGAAAATTGTGCTCCTTCCTTTATCACACTCCTTAAAGGCAGTGATGATGAGTCTTACTTCCACGTTTACATCTGTTGCGTCTCCCAACACGTCTGGACGTCTTCTCTTCGCCTCCCTCAGTCCACTGACCTGCCCTTGGAGGTACCTACCTTTGCATTTTATGTAAGGAGGACGGGGAGGAAGCATCCTTGTCCATCTCCATATCCTCAGTCACTAATATGGAACCCGAAGCACGAAGTTCACATTCTGAATGTTGGTTGAGCAGCAATCTGATGACCACTTGAATCTACGACTTAGTCATTAATCCATCTGTTCATCTCACACATATATGTCCAGCCTGTTCTAGGTCTGAGATGACTACAGGAATTCTATGACACAACCGCGTCCTTTGCAGGAGTTGTATAACTTTCTAACTGAGACAGTCAAAAGGCAATTCCAATAGAGCATAAAAGGTCTTGTGATAGGGTTAGGGGTATGGTTTACTTAACACACCAAAACACCAGGTTCTATCTCCACAGTCTGGGTCATTTTCTCATCACTGGGACACATTAGAGACACCCACAACTTAAGAGAGGAAAGGCTTATTTTAGCTCACAATTCAGACGTCTCAGCCCTTGCCTGGTTGGTTGGCAGTGGCGGCATGGGGGAACACAGTTGCTCATTCCATGCAGGCCAGGAAGTAGAGCAATTGAGTGAGGAAGCGATATGTAATCTGAAACTCAGATGACAGAAGGAAGAAAGAAAAAAATATATAGAGGTGAACGAGTGGTACCCTGGTGGGTATGTATTACAGGTAGAGTGGGAGGACAGGGGCAAGGGCATAGCCCATCCAGGAACTGCATGGTCTCCCATTTTCAAAAGGACTTTCATTTCCACAGGTTCATTTGATCTTCAAATAAAATGTTTTCGTGGGTTGGGATAAGCTGATTGTTGATTGTTGTGTCTATTTTAGAAGTGAAGTAAAGAAGATCCAAACTCAGAGTTTAAATAACTATTTCAGACCACACTTCCCAGGGTGTTCTGACTCCAATTTCAGTGCTCACCCTACTGTATCTGTGAAAATTGTCCAGAGTACTTTGGATATGTCACCTGAAACCCACTCCAAAGTGATCCAAGCTGTGGCTGCGTTTGGCCCCAAAGCTCGAAGGACATGCTGTCCTCATGCTTGGGATAGCAGTGACCTTGCTCAGCCCAATGGCCTCTGGCCTCCGCCTAAGTGCACAGATGCTCAGAGGGTTTAACTTCAAAGACATACCGACTACTAGTGCTCCAGCTCCCTGTGGCTTCTCCTGGAATCCACACTCCTTGTGCCAGGAACTCCAACTGCCAGCTAAGGAACAACTTTCTCTCAAGTCTCTTCTAAGGCACTTTGAGTAAAGGACCTTGGTAAAGTAGGGGTGAGTAGACAGGATAGCTCTGCTGAGCTGGCCCAAATGGACAAAGACTGCACCAACTAGACCCATTGCACTGATATCCCTGCCCTTCTGGGACCAGGGTGGCCATCAAGGTAAACTTCAATTCTCCTCCTTCTTTTATCTTTTGCACTGAACCAAGCCCCTGTCCAGATGAACCTGCTTCTAAAATTCCTATACAATTTATCACCTGTTCTTATCGAGTGCCATATTTATAAAATCTGCCAAAAAGGCTCTAGAATACAATTTATAGATCACTATGTGGCAAGTACAATTCTAGTTGTTCTATATATGTAAAGTGTTTCATTTTCACATCTCCAATTATCTTTGCTTTACAGATCAGAAGATTTCATCAGAGAAAAGTTAAGTGACATACAAAACCTGAGTGCCTGACTCCTCCTAAACAGCTACCCTGGAAGTCAAATCATGGATTGAGTGAATAGAAGAAGTAGAGATCTCTCTCATGCCATCAACTGTGTCCATGATGCCTTTTCTTTCTCTGTCATTTTTTCACTCTCCCTTTCCCTTCACAAAATAAAACTCAGCTCATGCATATAGCAAGGAATTCAAGCAATCTCCCTCTGGCATCTCCTACCTCCCAAGAACCAGTGACCAGGCTGAATTCATGATTATATGGTAATCATGTTATCATCACTCTTCTGTAGGTATAACCATCAGTTGATACACGTTCATCAGCACCTACTGTGTGTCATCAAGTGTGAGAGGCATTGTGATATGAAGAGTTCCCCACGGAGAGGAAACTTAACCTAAGTCAGTGTGTGCTAAGCTTGTGGTAAGTGGTAGGCTTAGCAAAGCCTTCTCAAAGGAGATGAGAAATAAGTAGAGCTTTCAAAGAGAGAAATACTTCTCTAAAATGAGAGCGTCTCAGTGGAAGAATATGTATCACCACATACCCAAATGCTCAGTCAGAGGTAAGAAATGGAGAGGCAAAGGGGGGATGAGCCAGGAAAAGCTACACTGGGGCCTTCAGCGGTGGATCTTGAATGCCAAAGAATTTGGACTGGTGTGAGAGATCAGCCATACTCATGCTGCAGCAGCACAACTCATAATAGCTGAACCTTGGAAGCAGCCTATATGCCCATGAACAATTAAACGAGTAAAGAAAGTGTGGCATGTATATCCACAATGGAGTACTACTCTGCCATTAAAAGGATAAATCTGAGTCATTCGTAGGAAGGTGGGTGCATTTTGAGGCCATAATGCTAAATGAAATGAATCATACTCAAGAGAACAATTGCATGATTTGCTCTATATAAGATACTCAAAATATAAATAATCTAAACAGCAAAATAAATGAGAAATGATTAAAATAACAGGCAAGTAAACATTGTAGATATGGGAAAGGAACCTGGGAGGCTGGGGAGATGAAAAAGTGAGGAGAGGAGAGAGAAGTAGAACTGACTAGAATGCAATATGTACATGCACCAATCCCCAAGTCAAATGGAACTATTATGTATCACAAAGCACACACTAGTCACAGTCATAATTATTGGGCAAGAAAGATGGTAAACAGCACTGGAGGAGCAATTTTACAAGAAAGAGTTGTGCGGAGTGCAGAAGTCAGCCTTACTTCCACTCACTGTAAATTCCCCTAAATCCTCTGTTGTCTCTGATTGTAAAGAAAGTCAAAGAAAGTAAGAAGACATATAGAACTATGAAGAAGAGCAGAAGGCCAGGGAAATAACGGAAGACTCAATCTGAGCCTCTTCCAGTTGGGTGAGGCTGTCCACAGCATGGAAGCATTGGCAGGCTTGGAAGCAAAGAAATCAGTGCCAGTTTTTTTAAGAGGTAAATATCCACAAGGGGGCGGGGGCGGGGGCAGGAGGGGGGAGACAATGACAGTGCTGCCAACGTTTCCAAGAGCAAACTCAGCCCTCTGAACTACTTCCTCTTAAAGAATATGTTTGCCCTAAACCAGTATGTAGATTAGATTAGGAAAAGATGTGGTATTAATTGGCAAAGCTTAATTACATTGCATTTCGGAGGAATGCTTTCATTTTGCAGATTCAACAAGCACCAGAGGAGAAATTCTGGCAGCACCTTTCCAGAACTATTTTTCCATATATGAAAAAATTTTTACAGCGTCTTGTTAATGTTATAAGCACCAAGATTCCCAAAAGTCACTACTCCAAAGAACTTTAATTTACAAAAGCCAAATCTGAGGCATCTTGGAAGAGCTTTCTTTCACGGTGGTTCAAAGCAAGAATAACAAAGGGGGTTTTGGTTCATTGAAAGTTGCAGCAGTTAGGCTCCAAGATGGCCACATTATGATCCCCATCTTCTGGTATTCACACTCTTAAGTACCCTTTTTCCAGAGTGAACCTGGCTGCCCTATGTGATAAAATACAATTTAGCCACCTCTACGTTGAATTAGGATTATAAGGAGAAAGGTGTTGAGAAGCCTTGCAACGTCTACCTTTCTCTGGGATCATTAACTGTAGCAACACCAGTCACCATGTTTTTGAGTCACTAAAGAAACCTGTAGAGAGGGACTAAAGTTTCCAGTCAACATGTGGTACCAGGTTGCCAGCCACAGACACGCACCTTGGAAATCTCTCCATCTGCCCCAAGAAAGCCACCAGATGACGGTTTTCCGTGGCTTACTTCTAACATGATCTGCCATGAGACTCTGATCAACAACTGCCCAACCACCTTGCTGCCAAATTGCTGGCTGACAGGCACTCGAAAAACAACCTTAATAAAGTAATTGTTACACTACTACATTTTGGGGAAGTTTAATATATACCAACCAATAATTACTACAAAAATTATTCAAATTTGCATTCATTTGTTGGATGGGTATCTTTCTTTTTTCCCATTTTATTGATAGTATAAGTGCAAAATTTAAGGTTTACAATGAAGTTGAGCATTTTGTGCACATACGTATCTTGTCAGGGTGACAAGGACTTTCCCACCTTCCTTTTGTCCCTCCCTCTCCACCCTACTCCCCTGTTTCACTTTGTTTTTCGTTTTAAGTTCCATGATATAGTTGTCATCTGGGTATCTTCCAACACTTGCTATCCACCAGGAACCTGCTTGATATGATACTACATGTACTCTGATAAACAACATGGAAGGAACACACTTCTTCCCAACTTGATGTGGCCTCCGTTTCACCCTGGGCAATTAAATTCCTTACTTCAGTTCTTTCATGAATTGGAAGTAGTAGAAATTTTATCATTGATTTAAGAAATTGACAAACAAATAAATAATAAACGAAAAGATTAACAGCTTAGAAAACTGAACAATGCAGGTACCATTAAGTGCTCTGTATGATTTATTTATATCTTACAATTTTACTATAATAAAATAACACACGACATAAAATTTAACATGTTTTTTGGTAAATACATGAATTCCAAATCCTGTAATACATTAGAATCATGGAGTCTGGGGAATCAGTGAGAGTCTATGCCCACCCCTTTTTTAGAGGTCCACCCTTTCTATATGACCATTGCCTGTCCTTCTACCCTGTCATTTGTGTTGGGACCTTTGTGTGTTATTATATTTGTGCATTTCATAAGAGGCATACCCATTTATAGTGGGTCTTCTGTGCTTGGTTCATTTCACTGAGGATTATTGACTCTAGCTGGTCCCATTTTCATTCAAATGCTTCATATCTGTCTTTCTTTATGTCTGCATAGTGTTCCATTGTGTCTCATGGGTACCACATCTTTTTTAACCATTCCTCTATGGATGGGCAGGTAGGCTGTTTCCAGGATTCAGCTATTATGAATTGAGCTGCTATAAATATGGATATGCATGTGTCTTTTTGGTATGCCAACTTTATTTTTTGAGGCGAGGGAAACATGACTAGTAGAGCAGCAGCTGGATCAAATGGAATATTTTCATTCACAATAGCCCCAATACCTTCACAAGGGATATATTGACTATACTGCGTCTCTTTTGGTTCCATGTAAAGTTTAGGATAGTTTTTCTAGCTCTGTACAAAATTCTGTTGGTATTTTGATAGGACTTGTATTGGATTTGCATATCAGTTTTGACAGCAGCATAGTCATCTTGACAATATAAATTCTGCCTATCCAGGACCAGGCAATGTCCCTGTCATTTCCTAATGCCCTCTTTAATTTCTTTCTTCAATATAATAAAGTTTTTACTGTAGAGGTCCTTCACTTCTTTGATTAGGTTTATTCCTAGGCATTTAATTTTTTTGAGGAGCTACTGAAAATGTGATTGTTTTTCTCAATTTCTCATCAAGGTGTTCATTGTTAGTGCAGAAGAATGCTATTGATTTCTTTGGATTAATTTTGAATGCTGCAATTTGGTTGTATTTGTTAATTTACAGTATGGAGATTATTCCTCAAAAACCTGAAATTAGATATTCCATTTGACCCAGAGATACCTCTTTTAGGTATCTTTCCAAAAGAGCTAAAAGCAACATATAACAGAGATAGATGCATGTATACCTGTGTTTACAGTAGCCCAGTTAATAACAGCTAAATTGTGGAAGATGTTGAAATATCCACCAGTAGACCAACGGATACAAAACTGTGGTACAATGGAGTACGACTCTTGTATCAAGACAGGCAGATCTGAGTCAATTGTAGGTAAATGTATACCACTTGAGACCATTATGCTGAGGGAGGTGAGTCAGACTCGGAATGTTAAATGTAGCATGTTTCTCTAATATGAGAAACCCAGAGTATAAATAAATAACAAAGTCAAAGGGGTGAGATATCAGCAATCAGGAGAGATGAGAAAGGCGGAGGAGAGGCCAAAAGGGGGAGGGGCTAATGTAAATGCAATACACGTGTGTACAAAATTCTCAAGCTCAATGTAACCACTCTGTATCATGTATATATGGAAATAAAAATGGAAGGAGGAGTGAAAAAAATAAAGAACAAAGGAAGTACTGATACTAATATTATTTCAGGCTCAGAGAAGTAAAAGGTGATAGAGTCTACTCCTCAAGTTTTCTAACTTCTGGGTATATTTTCTCAATTGGTCTCAGACTCAGGCTATCCCTGAGGAGTGCCAACAAGCCCCTCCACCACCTAAAACTTACCAACCTAGTTCTCCCCAAAGCAAATGAATGCCTCGTTTGCCACTAGCCCCTAAAATGTCCTGGAGATGACATCAACTGGCTCTGGTCATGGCAGTTTGCTCATCAGCCCACTCTGTCTCAGGTGCAGACAATCTGCTCCCATATCTTCCTAGGACTAAGGTGGTAGGTAACACAGGTGAACAGCACATATTTAGAGGAGGCATAGGGTAGATTTCTCAAAGGAATTTTCGGATTGTATTGCCAGCATAAAGGACAGCGAGTGTTCTCGGCAGGCTATAGTAACTGATGTTATGTGTCTGTCTCACGTTGGTGATTGGGGTAGGAAAAGAATCTAATGAGGTCAGTTTGAACTAGACAGATGCCTTGAATTTATTCCTTCATCCCCTTACTATTTATTATTTATTTTCTTGCTAGTCCTGATGGACAAATACAATAGAATTCTCTAGCTGGATTATATTGATTTCTAAGAGAAAATCACTACAATTTTGAAATGTTGAAAAATATATTTTAAGCATAGTCACTTTAAAAATTAAACAACCTAAATTTAAATTATACTTATAATTATATAATTATCATAATAACTTTCATCTATATAGTTTATGGCTGTTGTAAATGGAGAAGGCAGAAAAAATATTTCACTGATGTCATTGTGGTAGCTTGAAATCAACCATGTGGGAATATTTATACCTTAGAAATGGGAAAAATCGGGAGTTAGTATTATCTACCTTAAAGAAAGTAATGAAGAAAGAATGTGAAAAGGATGCAAATAAATCTATCAGCATTGCATTGTAAATTGTACAAAATATTGCACAAATATCCCTTTGGTATATTTGAGTTTCTGATTCAGCAAAGATGACTCATGTTTTCGGTCAACAGGTGACGACGCCTCAGTGATTTCATCTTATGTCTGAAAAAAGTCAACTGGCACTCACGTTGGACTACATTTGCTCGTCTATGTCATCTAGTGTGGCAGCAGACAAAACAGTTGGGCAAGAATTAACAAAAGGATTCTGCATGACTCGGCTGGCTGTATGTAATTCACAAGAGAGTATATTATGCTTATTACAATAGATAGTGAGTGTGTTTCATATCTTTTTATTTAAATTACATGTGCATATGCATGTATAAATTCCCTACATCTCCTCCCTGAGAGCCGTGGTTATTTATTAACATTTATGAGTGTACTATTGAATAAAGAGTGGCTTTGTGACCTATGTAACCTTATGTTAAGCTATGCTTATATAAGGCTAACGCAGGTAACAGGAGCCACTTTGAATGTCTGAGCACAGTCATGGCATGGATTTGTACTTTAGAAAGTTGGCTCTGGACACTGATATGGAGAATCCACTAGAAGAGGGGATAGGAGGGTAAGGAAATCTCTTAGAGTCTTTTCAAAGTCAACTAATAATGTCCTTCAATTAAGCACTAGATATTATATGTTCATATGCCGCATCTCTTATTACCGGTAGCAGCACTGTGGAGGTGGGGACACACGAGAGGGACCACGAGGGCACACAGAGGGCACAGGCTTAGGAAGCAGCTGTACTGACTCAGCACAGGTGTGGATTTCTTTGGCTGTCTTCCAACCCTCTAGCGTGTAGCACCACCAGAGTCTGTTGGAGAATCCCCTCTTGGGCTGGAAGTATAGCCCAGCAATTAAAGTCCTTGCCTAGCAAGCAAAAGGCCCTGGGCTTGATTCTCCAGCACCACATAAGCTAGGTGTAGTGACCCACACCAGTAATCCCAGCACTTGGGATGCTGAGGCAGGATGATTTTTCTAAATCTGCAGACAGCCTGAGCGCCACAGTGAGTTCAGGACCAGCCCAGACTACAGAGGGAAACCATGTCTGAAAAACAAAAAATCCCCTTTCCCATGGTATGAGGCAGCTCTCCTATCCAAAGAGTAACCATAATATCAGAGGCAGGCTTGGCACAGCTACAGTGTTAGCTCTGCCAGAACATACAGCAGTCTGATTTCTGTCGCAACCGTTATGACTAACCTCTAGCCTTGAACAAATTCACTGGCCACTTGTTTTTCAGAATCGACCTCTATTGTTTGCAACCAAAACACCCATCAATGCAGCACCTGATTAGAAAAGAGGGTGTGGGGAGGGGACAGGACTGGATGATGCTGAAGGAGACTGCTTAAGGTTGAAGATGACCATAAACAATTTGAAATGCCACTGATGCGAGTGACTCCAACTTATTCTTTGGGTGTCTTTTCTTCTGGAGAATGATCTCTGTTTTAACTCTTCCGTACGGTGGATTTCCTGAGCTCACTTAAAAGGGAACCATAGCTCCTTTATTTCCATCAATTTCCCCACCAGCTGTACTGAGGTGCATATTAATGATGGCTTGGCAGACCCCTGCCCGCGAGGCTCAGAAACATGAAAGACACACCTACATGTGTGTGATCTGTGCTATCAAAGGCCACAGAAACATCAGTGGGAAGGAAAATTGACACAGCCACAGAATCCGCCCCTTATCAAACACAAGGTCCTGACAAATCCTCATTAGAGAGATCTCTGCGCTTTGCCCCGATTGAAACGTTTCAGTCTGAAAGGATCTGGAAGCAAAGGTCAAAATAGCCTGGCAATCAGGTCTTCTAACTCCTCTTTCTGCAGAGAGGGATGAAGGGGGGGCCTTAGAATCATCCAGGTCAGATCCTGGGCTAACAGGAGTGCTTAATCAGCTGCCCGAGGTCCTAGGCAGGAGGATTCTGGCTGTTGCCAAGGAGGCATTAATGACAGAGAGCATAACCTTTCTGCTTCTCTGTCAAAACCCTGGTTGGCAACAGATCAAGGCAGCAGGTTGCCACACTGATCACATCTGGCTAGGTCTATAATAAAGATTAAAGTGATAGGTCTGTGAATACAAAGAGGCCCACTTGCCAGTTTCCATCTTAGCAGCCCGCTGCCTGGCACCTGGGGATGCACACTAAGTGTTTACGGGAAAATGGTGATAGTGAAAGGGGGGACCCAGGACTACCGAGAGGCTGGGTCTTTGGTCCAGATGGAGAGAATTTCCTCGTGTCCCCGTCCTGCCTCCCACTTCCAATGTCCTAAATAACATCTGGGTTCTTGTGGAGTCAGTCAGAGGCCTGGGACTCCTCGGATGACACTTCCTATTATATTCTGGGACCACTTGAAAGATAAGCCTAAGTCGAGCTCTGGCCTGGAAGCTTTGACTTAGATGTTCTGGCTTTACATATCACAGTAGCTCCTTTGGGCTTTAGTCTCTTTATTTGTTGAAAGGAAGGATTAAGAGTCCTGTCCAACAAAAATCTCCCATGTGTTGGGCTGGACATAATTGTGTCTGTCAGTGCCTCACGTTATGGAAAAATGTATCTACACAGATTCTCGGAATCGTGTTGTATTCCTTCTTCTCTTGACAACAATTTTTCATGTTGTAAACATTATGACTTTCCTCTAACATTATCAAAGTCCAGAAAGCAATAGCTCGATGCCAGAGATAACAGGGGATATGAAATCATCATACTAGCCTAGAGTCACAGCCATGCACTTACACTGCCCCACCCGCCAGGGCTGGGGGATGCAATCTCTCAGTTAAGCCATTTCCTGAGTCAGAAACCCACAGCTCTCTGCAGAGCCAACCAGTCAAAGCTGCCCTTTTTGCCCTTTCAAATTTAATTTGTTTCAAATCTTGTAGGAGCCACAGAATTACTTCAGGATTGGAGTCAAGTGAAAACAGGTGTGCCATTCTTTTATCTTCCTACCCCCTTCAAAGGAGCCTGATTAGGCACCAGATTAATCAGACTGGCCAATGAGGAGAGAGACCCCCATGGCTTGTGTGGGCACTAGTCATCAGGATGCTGATTTAGGTTCCTGGAATCTCCAGTCTAGGACTCCTGACCAAACTGACTTTCTTCTGCCCCGCCACGTGCCCATGCAGTGACAGGATGTGGTAAGGCATCACCTATGCTATACAAATACCCTTCTCTACCCGAGTGAAGGCCATTCTGGCCTTGAAAGTTGAAGCCTAGTGGTCCTACCTTCCAAGATAAACCCAAGTTCTCCTCTTGGCTATCCTCTCATTTTCTTTGGCAGTTCAAGATAGGCTGGCCTTCCTGATGTGTCAACATTTAGGGGACTATGCATGCAAAACATTCTCAATGTTTAAAATGAAGTAGAAAAGTCAGCGTCTTACTCAGATAGAAAAATTGGAGTTCAGCAAAGAGTCAGACCAAAGGAAAAAAAAAATACGATAGTTGTGCAGTCCTTAGACAAGTTGCTGCTAGTACTCTAGGCCATTGTAAATAGAAATTTGCTCCATTCCTGCTACAGGAGTCTGCAGGAATGTCTTCTGTCATCTAACCATACAAACTTCTTTGATTTTCACATTTCTTTCCATGGCTTTAAATACCATCTGGATGCCAACAGCTCCAAAGCTTAAAACTCCAAAGCAAACTCCTCTTCAGAACTTGAGACTTATGTATAAATTACTGACTTGATAACTTTTCTAAACTACTCAAAACCATAGGCACTAAATCTTTATTGTCCCCGTCATCCATATGGGAGCCCAAGCAGAAGCATCGTATTTTTTTTTCTCTTAGGCCAACATCCTTGGAGCTGTCCTTGCCGCCCTCTTTGTACACTTCTGTATCCCACTTTTCAGAGAGGCTCACCTACCTCACCTTCAAAATATGCCTTAAGTCCAATCACTTTTTACCTTTTACCATTTATTTCATTACCATTCTGACAAAAGTCACCATAATTTTCTACTCAAAATTTCAAGTAAACTTGCAGCTTGTTATACTACTTTTATTCACCCTCACTGCTGAGAAAAGCAAAAACTATACTTTGAAGATGTAGTTACCTTATATCACTACTATAGTTTAAATCTAAAATGCACCCCCCGCCAAAGCTTCGTGTGTTTGGAAGGTAAGTGGTTCACAGAGATGCTGTACTCCTCAATGGATTCATCAGCTGATGGTTTTATGTGCTGTTAGGAGCTGGGGCTGGTTGGAGTGAGGGCGCGCAGAGGGCATGACCTGGAAAGGTTGGCTCTCATCCCTTGGCTCCTTCCTACCCTCTCTGTTTCCTGGCTGTCGTTGGATGATCTGCTTTCTCTCACTGGGCTTTTCTCTTCCAGGTCCCTTACAGAAACCAAAACAAACCTCTTTGTTAAGTTTTTATGTCAGGTACTTTTTCCTCCAGTGACAGGAAAGTGATCAAAAGATTACCATAGATTCAACACTCTAATGGCTTTCCATCTCACTCAGGAAAAGCCCGTCTCCACACTGCTACTAAAGAGCCTCCGACTTCATTTCCTCTCCCACTTCCTACTGCTTAGCGCTGACTTCATCATCGTCTTTGTTGCCTTTCGCTGTTTTTGTTCTGGGTACGTGGGCCTCCCTCATGGTCCCCAGACTTACCCGCCATGCTCCCGGCCCTGGATAATGAGATCGCTGTGCCCTTTGTGTGCAGGATGCTCTTGCCCTTCTTCCAGATACTTCTGTCCGACTTGTACCCTAATTTCTTTAATCTTCAAGGATCACATCAACTATTTTAAATAAAACAGTCACACGTTCCCCCATTCCACTGCCTCAGAATCCTTACTGTGTTGCACGGGATGCTTTGTATTTCATATGACAAGCATCTACACCTGACTTATTTTTGCAAAATTTTGCTGATATTTTTCTGCATTTATTAAATACAGAATAAGCTCCAGGAAGAGGGAACTTTACATTGTTTACTGCTGTATCCCCATCACCTAAGATATCTCACTTGTGGCAGACAGGAACACACAATATTTTAGAAAATTACCACACAGTTTCAACCAAGTTTTTTGGCAAGCTCAACTTTCCTTGGCATGATCACTCCAACTTGAAGGGACCCAGCCTTCACTAGTGATAGCATTTCATATTTCTTTACACACACTCAAATGTATAGGGTTGAGCATAGTCATTTTACTAAGTCATAACCAGTAAGACATAATTAAACTTTCTCCAGCTTCTGGACGACTTCTAAGAAGACTTTCTCTCATGAATTTTAAGCTAAATGATGTAAAAGAAACTGGAACTACTGAACATTCTGAGGCAGATTCTGAAGCTTTCACACAAATTGGTAGGGATAAGTCACCATTCTTATGCACAACTGAAAGTTATCCACTCACCTCACATAAGGAGGTTTGACTCTCAGGGATAAAATATTTTCTAAAATATACAAAAAATAAATAAGCTTTCCTCCTTGCCACAGTTCTCCTGGTGAACTTTTCTATTTCCTCCATTTTTGACCTTTAATGATGTTTTAATATAAAACAGAGATGGGAAACAGGTTATATGTCATATCCAAGGCTAGTTAGCATGTAGCTATTTTTTGGAAGTTAATGTAGAAAAATGTAGACGCTCTAAACAACTCAGTAGGAAAATGTTACAGTTGACCCGTAATGTCTGCTATGAGCACAGGACTTGGAAGTCATGTGTTAATATAGGAATTCTCCTTTTTTGGAAAAAGTGTGCTCACTGAGTTGGTTTCTGAGACTTGAAACTTACTAAACATGTACCTGATAAGGGAACACAGGGGGTGGGGTGGGGGGGCAGTGATTAGATTAAGGGGAAATCCAGGGATGGTTTCTGGCAAGTGAAACACTAATGGAAGCCCAGATGTTCCAGCAGCCACAGACTTTTTTATCTGGAGTGGAGGGGACATGTCAAGGACAGACATGAGATAAGGATGGAGATGTTCCACCTGGGACAGCACAATTGATGAGGACCTTGAGCACTGGACCAAAAAGGGTAGATTGGATGAAGCAGTAGCAGGGAGGTTCTGCGGGGTCTTGAACAGGTGAGGGTTGTCATAAGATCGATGTTTGAAGCAGATTATTCTGTCAGTTGAATCTGAGATGAATTGAAGCCATGGGAATTGGTGTTGGGGAGGCTGGTTAGTGTCTTGTTGCAGTGAGCCAAGGAAATGCACTCTGGAAAATATCTTAAGCCGATCTGTCACAAGCGTGACCATAGTCTATTTAGCTGTGTCCAGATCTATGCCATAGACATGCTCAAGAAAAGTTTCAGAACTTCCATAGAGCTCTGAGAGTGAATGACTTGAGCGATGGTAGAGGGTCTTTCAATACAGTTTACCTGACAGTGGCCAGGACCAGCAGGGAGGCAATTCTGAAACAGCTGTTAAAGATTCTTTTGTGAGGGCAATTTATGCTTTTTGTTATTGTCAGCTCAGTGGGGTCTTCTGATGCTTCCACTGAATTGTATGAAAGAAAGATTTTTAATTACTAAACTTACCTCACATAAATGTTGGCCATATGGCTAAATCAGCCACAGTAAGGTAAGGGGTATAAAGGTAAATTTCTACAGGATCTAAGCTGGTAATATAACTGAGTGAAGTGTGTGTTGGATACTGTGGGACACTGAGAGGCCACATTCCTGAAAGGAAGCACCCACTCAACTCCGATTGGCGGCTTCTACCCCCCATTGTAGGCTAAATATTTCAATTTGCAAAACACATGTTCTTTATCTTGGTTTCATGCTATGTAAACTTTCTTAATCTTTAAACATTCACAGCCCTTTTAATTTTTTATTTTAATTTTTAAAACTCCTTTCTGTGTTTGGACCCTCAATGCAGAAACTCTAGATGGAGACTTAGTCTGTATTTGGGGATGAAACCCTTGTTGAAGCATTGATCTAGAATGTTCCCTCAAGCCTCACAGGTTGAAGGACTGACCTCAGCTGGGCAGTACTGGAAGAGGGTGGAATCTTTAAAAGGTTGACTCTAGTGGGAGGAAGTTGGGTTACTGAGGTTGTGCCCTTAGAGAAAATGCTAGGAATTGGGCCTCTCTCTCTCTCTCTCTCTCTCTCTCTCTTTCTCTCTCTCTCTCTCGCTTCTTGGCCATCACAAGGTGAACAAGGATCCTTTATCACATGCTCCACTACAATATAACATGCTGATACAGGGCCAAGCCAACAGGGCCAAGCAACCAGGGGCAGAAATGTCTGTAACATGATCTAATACAAAACTTTTCCCTTTCAAGGTAATTATCTTGGTGATTTTGCCTCAGTTATATAGAACTAGCGTCTCACAGCTCTTGATGTAGAGAAGCACAAGAAGCAGGCGACCTGGAATAAAGTGTAGGCTTGCCATATATGTTCTCTCTGTATCAAGGGCCAAAGACCAACAGTCAAATGGAGAAAATAATAATGGCTGCCACTAACTGAGCATGTCTCTCGGTGCCAAGTACTGTGTTAATGGTTTTTCTTATACTGCATCTTTTTGAATCTATAGGGTAATTGTTATTATTTTCTTCACTTTTTAGATAAAGAAACTCACCTAGATGGTCTAAGTAATATTTTACAAGACCATGATAGAGATCTAAGGGTGTTGCAATGGTTCTTTTTGAGTATGAAAGAGAAAAAAATAGTGTATGTGCATGCACGTGTGTGTATGTCAATCACAACTGCTAGTAGCTTTCTTCCACTCCTATGGAAATGAAAAGCTTTCTCCCTGTACTTAGGGAAATGCCTGGGGAATCCTTTGAAAGGGTGGCTGGAGTCAGACATCTGGTCAAAGAGGGAGGAAAGAATAAAGCAGCACCGAGGAAAAGCAGCTCCCGCTCCCTGACAAGATATGGGAAGACTAGAGGAAGAGAGGGCCCGGGTCCTGCTCTCAGGAGGACTGGCAGGAAGTCAGGCTGCAAACACTCCTACCTTTGTTACGAATTAGACTTGAATAACACTCGTTCTTGAAAAGGCTGCTCCAGGGAAGCAGAAGCACCAAGACTGCGTCCCTTTGGGTGGGTGTGCAACAGGGAGAGTTTCCGCTGACGCTACAAGCTTTTCTTCTATGCTCTTCCGTCTGCCTTCTGCTCCGTTAAAGCTGTCTACAACAGAAGGAAATGTTCTGTGAACTCATTTTTACCGGTGAGGAAACTGAGGCAGAATGAGTGAGTGAACTGTTCAGTTACTCAGCTATAAACAACTACAGATTCTGTGCTCTTACCCTTGACACGATCCCCCAAGAAAAACTCCCCGGTTAGCCAGGAGGTGGTATAAAGGTGAGGGAAGGAGAGAGTTAAAACAGTAGTGATTAAAAGAAAAGTACCCCGAAAATCCCCAAGGTAACTGGGAGGGTCAGAGAAGGAACCGCTCACAACCGATATTCCACTGTGAGATAAGGGCTTGAACCACTTCCACTTAAATATTAAAAAGGGGAGGTAACCCCTCAGCTATTCCCTGAGTGATACCCTACTTATTTTCCAAGATTCAAATAGAGTACACAAGTGACTAAAGCCCATTATCCTCAGTCAGTTCCGACGCTAACTTGATCCTTGGCTACACGTCCTGAGCGTATAATGATTAGAATATCCAGGTCACGTGTCACGGGCAGACGACAGAAAAAGTGCCGCACGTTTTGAACTCTGGTAGTTGGTCTAACACAAGCTATTTACGCTTTCGAAGGAAACAAAAATCCGCTCGATAGACATTCTTCCCTGCTTACTGATTTGCGAAGCATGGGCGTGGCGATTTCTTGGAATTGACACCAAGGGCGAAACCTTTGAATAGTCACGCGACCGCTAAAGGTAAAAAAAAAAATAAAGTTAAGGTTGTCACAGGAAAATGAGAAAGACATGATCAAAGTGTAAAGCATTTAACCCTCAGGGAGACGAGACAGGACCAGGATCGGGGCTGTGTCTACCATTTCTTGTCTCCCCGCTTTATTTCTTTACTAGTAATTCAGCAAAGCTTGTGTTTCCCGATGATCCTGTGTTTCGGGGTAAGCACAGCCTTTCTTTTCCTAGTGCTCTGATATTGTTTCCCAGTGTGGAAGCAGGGGCGGGGGAGGAACGGCTTCCTTGAAGTCCCCGCGCACAGTACCTCGAGGGTTACTCCAAATTCTGTGTTCTTTTCTAAGAAGCGCATTGCCCTGTGCACTTAGCATGCACTCCGCATCTACATTCTCTGTCCTGGAAATAACACACGTGAAACAACACAAGGGGCGGCCTAGGAGGGGAATTGGCATGCGTAGTGAGTATTTACAAAGAGAATCAAAGCATGTGACCTGAGAAAGATGAGCTCTTTTAGGTGGGATTTGTGTTGGACTGAATGTGCGGATCTCAGTAGAGCCAAAAGGGAGGGAAGAGTGTGCAAGTGAGAAAGGAGCACTTGGGGAAGCTCAGAGTTAAACAAAGAAGCCTTTTTGAGTATTAAGAAATAAAAACAATGGATCCAGAGCCGTGGAAGGGTGCCCGCAGCCCCCAAATGCTCATTTGCTTTTAAGGTTGTTTGGGCTTTAATTAGTGAAGCCTGGCCCAAAAGGATTGAAAATCTTGAACTTTCAGAAAGAACAGTTTTGCAAGGGCAAATAGGAGAAAGGTTGAGTGGATACAGATGGCAGAACAGAACACACATATTTTTGTAGCCAAGGATTAAAACTCTCAGTTCTGGGGTAGGGCAGAGAGTTTTATTTACAAGAAAGGTTCAGACCACTTTGTTCTGCTTTTAGGTGTGAGATGAAACTTATGAAGAAACTTATAGAAATAATATCACTGTGTAGTTTTAATTTTCCTGCATTTATCATCAAGGGCTCACATTTTCGCCCACTGTCAATACTCCGAAGCATAGTGAGTGCCTTCTCATTTCTTCAAAGTCTAAGGTATTTTATTTGCTTAAATCTTTTACATAAAATGCTGTTCTCTGCCTCTACCTGGCAAGCTCCCATGTCCCTCCAAAACTACATCCACGTACCGTCTCCCCTCCGAAGGCCTCTCTCAACGTTGCAGCAGTTGGTCATATACCTCTGTAGTTCTCTGTTTAAATTTACCCACACAATTGTAGCCACCAAAGTGTTACAAATATACACATAGAAGGATGCACATGGCACATATGTACATTTCAAATAAAAAGAATTTTAAGGTACCTATGCACCAACAACAATTTAAGAAAGAAAATGTTGAAAGTAATAAGATTTCCTGCATGACTACTTTCTCTAATATTAACAGATATGTTTGTTTCCTCAGTAATGTATTGGTCAATGCTACCAGTTTTTGAGCAATATTCCAACATAGATAACATATACTAATTATGTGAAAGTATATCCACTTTTTAGAAAACACAATCTGCTAAAATTCATAGAAGAAGAAATAGTTGAGTAGGCTTATTATTACTAAAGACAATCAATCATCAATGCCTTTCCCAAACAGAAAGCGTCAGACTCAGATGGGTGCAATAATGAATTCTACACATATTTAAGGATGAAATTATACCAATTATCTACAGTCTTTTTCAGAAATTAACAACAGAGAAACTACTTCCTAATTCTCCTAATACCAAAACCAGATAAAGATGTTACAAGAAATAAGCCAGACAGGGTGGCACACATCTGTAATCCCAGCACTGGAGAGACTGAGGCAGGAGGATTGCTGTGAGTTCAAGGCTGGCCTGTGCTACATAATGACTTCAGGGCCTGCCTAGGCTAAACAGTGAAACCCTCTCTCTCTCAAAAAAATATATGACAAAAAATGAAAACTACAGAACCAACGTCTTTCATGAACAAAAATGCAAAAAGTATAAATAAATAAATATAGTAAATCAAACCCAACTTCATATGAGAAGAGTCATGCAACACAACCAAGTAGGAATTACTTGTGCAAGGCAATTACACATTTAAAATTTAGTTAATATAATCTTTCACATCAACAGACTAAAACAGAAAAATCACATCACCAAATCAACTGATGCAAAAAAAATTTTGACAAAACTCATCATAATGAAAAAAACTCTCAGAAAATAAGAAAAGAGGTAAACTGCTTCAACCTAATAATCAATAACTACAGAAATTTATTTTACAACAAGCATTATAAATAATATCCAGAAACACAACACCTTCCTTCTAAGAAACAAAGAAAGGCAATCTCCTACCACTGTTACTTTTTAACATTGTACTGGAAGATTCAGCTAATCCAATAAGACAGGAAAAGGAAGCCAGAGGTATAGAGATTGGGAAAGGAGCAAAACTGTCTTTGTTCATGGATGACACAGCTGTCTGTGTAGAAATATGAAAAAAACAAGCTCTCTACTTTCTGCTAAATTTTGTAAAGCTAAAATCACCATAAAAAGATAAAGCTGACTTTAAAAAGTATTGTCTGGACACTCTTGTCCATGTGTCTGTATCCATTAATGTAGAGAATATCAAGGAAATGAACTGACTATACATGGTACAGGCACATCCAAATCTACTAGGTAACCTTGAATTCTTCACAGAAACAGCTGTCTCAATTCCCATTCCCACAAACACGTGTGAGCTCCCATTGTCCCACATTCTCCCCAAAGACAGTCACAGATCGCTTGCGATCCTGTGATTGCCAAAGACAATTTTATTTGGGATATCATTATTATTATTGTTAACATTATTGTTATTGTTGCTGGTGCTGGGAATCAAGCGTAAGGTCTTCCCACTGAGTACACCCAGCATCCCTCTTTTTTTCTTGTGAGACACACTATGTCACTATTGCCTAGAATGGGCTCAAACTCGTGATCCTCCTGACTCAGCCTCCCAGAGTGCTCAGATTACAGGCCTTTGCCATCAGGCCCAGCTGTCATTATCTGCTTAGCCATAAAGTGCAGGCTCTTCTCATGTCTATGCCAAGTCACTGTCCTTCGAATAATTCTTTTGCCACTCTGATCGGCGTATTTCATTGGTTGTTCAGAATTCTGAAGCTTGTTCCTTTGCACTAATACATACTATCAATGTCATTTCCAGTATGTGTTGATTTGAATTTTTGTTCTGCTTTCATACTGACACTTTTGGTGAATAGAATTTTTTAAATTTCAAAGTAGTCAAATTTACCAGTCTGTTTCTTCATTTTTATTAATATTTGCTCCTATTTTTAACTTTCTATTTTCTCAACTTTTTCAGGTTTGTCTCTTCTTATTTAAAGTTCTTAATTTTTAGCATTCTTTTTTTGGATAGCAATTTATAGGGGTTTAAGTTTTCTCAAATTCCTCTTTTTTCATTTTTTTATAAACACACCTTGTGATTTCTTTTACCCCTGAGGGCTTTATTCTACCAAATGTATGAGATGATTTTAATCATCCACTTGTTATTAATTTTTATTGCTATGATATGGTTAGGAATGTGGACTGTATGATACTCTGGACTTTGTTAAGTCCTCCTTTATGACCTAAAAAATGATCTGGGTTCCATGTGCAAAATATGTATTCTCTAGGTGTTGGTGTGATGTTCCAGATACGTCTGCTAAATAAAGATTCTTAATTGTATTTCACAAATATTCTGCATTCTTGTTCCTTGACAGCATAAGTTATCAATTTCTGAAAGAAATGTGTTGACCATCTCTTGCTAAGTGCTAGTATGGCCATTTTCCTTTATAGCATTGCTGATATTTGCTGTGTGTGTTTTTGCTAAATTATTAGGTGCACGGGACCTAAGATTAAGTTATGTTTTCCATCTTGCTGATGCTTTATGACTTCAAGTCTATTCTGTGTAATGTTAATATAATTACACCGTCTTCCTCATGTGCCCGGAGTGTCAGCCAAACAGAAACCTCCTTAAATATCTAGACGGAGGGAATTCAATTCCAGGAATGAGAAACAACAGATGATAGAAGACCTGAGAAATCCAACAGGGATGATGACACAATTTAAAGATCACAAACTGCAAACAATTGCTAGCATGAAGAGTGTGGGGAAACAACAGGAAGAGGGAATGATGGCAGAGCCCATGGGCTGTGGCCACCCGCATACGCAGAAATCACAGCAAGACAGAGGGGCTGTGCAGGCCACACTCCAGCACAGGGCAGCGCTGAGGAAAGGGGGAGCGGGGAAGACAGCTGGCCTTTCAGCGTCAGGCGAACCCAGCCTCCTATGGACCAGACAACCAGAGACTACCTGTCTTAAGGAAGCAGCTACCTGGCATTGGCATCACTTTGCTTCCACCTACAGGGGCCCTCCACATTGGCACTGTGTACATTTGACACGCTTCCTGAATGTTTTAGGCACTTTTGTTTTTACTCTATGGCCCACACAACACACACATGAATACACACGCACACGCACACACACACAATGTTCTAATTTCAATTTGTTCTTTCCCTGTGGCTCTCCAAGAAAGACCCTGTCGCCCTGCTCAGGTGGCCTTCTTATGCACGGCCATCACTCCCAGCAAAGCCTTCCTTCATGTCTGGGCCCTGGTATGTCTTGCTCACCAGAGCAGGAGAACGAGGAAAAGAGTCAGATGAGAAATGGAGCCCAGGACCTTTCAAATTTGGTGTGTCCTACTATTTGAGGTCAGGCACCTGTGAAACACGCACAGTTAAATTCTGTGTTTATGTCCACTCTGATCATCTTTAACTTTTAACTAGACTCATCTTTTTTATTGATTTTTGAGCTGTACTATATTTAGATTAGCTGGGCCTAGTGGTGCAGACCAAACTCTGGGAGGCAGAGGCAGAAGGATTGTCAGTTCAAATCTAGCCTGGGTAACTCAGCACTTGGCAAGATCCTGTCTCAAAATAAAACAAACAAACAAATAAATAAATAAATAAATAAATAAATAAATAAAGGGCCAGAGATGGAACTCAGTGCAAAAGCCCTAGGTTCCATCTCTGGGGCTAGAGAGAGTAAATAAATAAATCTATTTTAGAATAAATTCTATTAACATAAAATTTTCTACTTTATCCTTTTTTGTTTAGTTGTCATGTTTCTTTCTGGGGTTCTTCTATAGTCACTTAGGCTTTTTTCTTCTTATTCTACTTTTTTTTTCCTACTCATTCGGCTATTACCTACTCTACTTCCATCCTTTTGGTGATTAGTCTCAAATTTTCAACATGCACATTTACATTAACAAGATTTAAAAGTAAAATTCTTCCATTTCTTCTTTTTTCTGTTTTCCCTCCTGTTTTCTCTTCTCTTCTTCCCTTATTTTTTTTCAAAACCTTTTGAAAAAAGGTTTTGAAGAAGAGTGTGATAATGGATATGTGAGGTTGACTACATGGGTTGAATGCACAATCCAGAAGACGACAAAATAACTATCTGTGCCGTAAGTAGACAGAAGCACTGGATGAAGACAGGCTTCTGGTGTAGGTCACTGGAGCTCAAGTGTACACAGGGCACTTCTCTGGGAAGACAGCCCGCGGGTCGCTCACACCCGAGCAGCCAAGGGGAGATTCTGGTCAGGATGGTTGTGCGTACAGGGAAGGAAGATCTACCTGATGGGCTGCATAGGAAGAGTAAGGTCAGCCTGGAACATCTTAAAGATAAGGAAATATTCAAAGAATGATGGGACTGTTTCAAAACAACAAAGAAACCAGCCTGATGAAGCTCTCAGTGTCAGAACTAAAGACAACTTGAGTAACAAAATAAGGAACAAAAATAATGAATTAAAATCCACACACCAGTACTTACTCCTATTTATCAGTCTAACTTAAGAGGTTTTCCTGCACCAATATACAGAAACTAACGTTTTTCAGTGGATGTGCAGAAACTCAAAGATGCTTACTAAGGAAAAAGCAGTATATATCAAAAATCTTACACTTTTTAAGAAGTCCTACGGCTGGAGTCATTCCTCAGTAGTTAAAAGCACTTGATCAGCAAGCACAAGGACCTGTGTCAATTCCCCAGCATCACATAAACCGGATGCGGTGGCATGCACCTAAACCCATGAGTATGAAGCCAACCTGGACTACCCAGTGTGTTCAGGACCAACCTGGATACAGAATGAGACCCTGCCTCAAAAAAAAAAAAATCCACACAATAAAAGAAGTGAAAGATCATGCATACATACATAGAAAAATTGATGAGAAGTCGGACATGGTAGCACATATCAGTAATCCCAGTACTTGAGAGGATGACGTGGAAAGATCACTTGAGCTCAGAAATTAGCGATTAGCCTGAAGAACATAGGGAGATTCACTCAGTGAAAAGAAAAGGAAAACAATAAGACAGAGAGAAAGAAGAAAGGAAGGAAGGAAGGAAGAAAAGAAAAGAAGGAAGAAAAAAGAGAAAGAAAGGAAGGAAGGAAGAGAGTGGGAGAAAGATAAAATTTGACTAGGAACAGGCTATCCATTGAAGCTTTCAGACAGCACTTTTTAACTAACAAAGGAATTAAAGAGTGTATGACTCTTTCACAGTCAGCGGGAAAGCTTGGAGGAGGCCACCTTAGTTGAGTTCTCAGACTTAGCATCTTGAGAGAGGATAGCCAACTGAGGGGGGGTGGGTGGGGGAGGGACAGCACCATGTCTGTGCCATTTTTGCAAAGAAAAAACATAAGGATACATCAGAGATACTCTACAGCATAACTGGCCTGTAATTTCCAGGTTAATGGTGGTGAGAGCTGCTTGAGAACTAAAGCAGTATAGATTATGAACAGGATACCTTGTCCTAGTGGTCTAGGACAACTGGCAAAATTTAAATAGGCATGAGGATTAATGTATCAACATAGCCATGCTAGTTTCCTGCTCTTGTTGATAGGACCACTGAAGTATTCATGGACGATGAAGCCTCAAGCTTGCAATCTACTCTCAAAGGGTTTTGGAGGAAGTTCCTGTGGTGCGACTGCAACTTTTCTGTAAGTTTAAAACCTTTTTTTTTTTTTTTAAGAAGCAACATTTGAACTCTTTCTTGCATTGCTTTGAGGCAGCTTATATCAGTAACTCCCCCCACCTGCTTCCTGACTTACTTACGTATGTGTTCAGTGCATTTTTGTTTTGTCAATGACATTTTTGGTTATGTATATTTTCATTATATCTTTATTTTAGTCCAATAGATTCAACTTTAATATTACTTTACAACCAAGATTTCTTTGGATTTTTTATACATATATATTTTCTTTGTAACTGTAACTTTTGATATCCTGAGCATTATTTCTGGGAATATTTTCATTCTCCCAGAACCCAGTCCTTCAGAAGTGTCTTAGCGCGAAGGCATCTATGTTCTGGGAAAATATCAGATATTATCTCATTGAATATTGGCTTGCCTTAATTCTTTAATAGTAATCCTAGAAGTCCAACAGACATTTATTTTATCTTTGTGATCTTCAATATTTCCTTAATTTCTTTCTAGTTTTCATCTCTTTGCATTCTTCAAAATTTCACTGCTCTGTCTTATTTTTAATATGCAAAATAATATCATTTTACATTCTTATTAAATAACATCAATATCAGTAATCTTTGCAGGCCAGATTCTATAGTTTGTTGTTTCTGCTACCAGTCATGGTAAATTGTTCACTCAAATATTCAGTCATTTTTTATGATTTTTTATATGAACACATAGTTATATGTTATAATTAACGTCCATAGTAATTTTCCGAATTCTGGATTTAAAGTCTGGTCCTTCAAATAGTATTTTCCTTGTTTCTGCCAGACATCTTGGAATAGTTGCCTGAGATTAAGCTACATCTTCACCTAAGGTTTTTCAAGTTCGAATCTAGAAGAATCTGGGCTTATTTTTTTTTTTTTTTTTGTAGGTTCTTAAGAGATGAATCTTAAGTATCTTCATTCCAGAGAAAGTAACACCAAGAAATGTACATACTCTCACAATATCTCCTTGCAGTGTATGCATTTTGTGTGCGTGTGTGCATTCCATCTGTAGCTTCCGTGCTCGGAGTACTGACCTGCAGAGCTTTATTTGCTTATTCGAGAGGTCAGAAGTCCTCCAGTTGCTCTCTTCCTGCCTCCCACCTATCTTCCAAACCATAGAGGGCTTTCAAGTAGGGCAGGACTTTGAAAGAGCAAAAAAGCCTAGTAATTAGCAAGATTAAATTTCTTGTGCCACTATAAACCGACAGGACCTGGGATTCAGACTTCCATGATTTAAAGAAAACAAAACACTGCCCTAGGCTCTAATCAAAGAAAAATATGACATGATTTCCTACTTTCAACATGAAATAGTTTCTTTTACTTTGATCTTCAATAGTATTAAGAATCAAAGAATTTAAAACCAACAGGGGCTGGAGGAATGGCACAGCGGTTAAAGCGCTTGCCTTGCAAGTGAAAGGCCCTGAGTTCAATTCCTCAGGACCACATCAGCCGGGCATGGTGGCACACACTTGTAATCCCAGCACTTGGGAGGCTGAGGCAGGAGGATTACCTTGACTCCAAGGCTAGCCTAGGCCACATAATGAGTTCATGAGCAGCCTGGGCTGCAGAGTGAGATCCTGTCTCCAAAAAAATAAAATAAAATAAAAAATAAAATCAACAGCAACAAAAGAGAATTAATGTAATTATTTAATAGTAATCCTAGAACAAAGACAACTAGTATAAGAGGGCAGGTCATGACAAAGTACCTTCCTTCCAAACCAACATGTACGTGTGCATGTGTGCATGTATACACACACATTTTTTTCTCTATAGTGTCTCACACATTTTCAGTATGTTATAGTTTAATTACACAAATAAGACATAAACAAAAATTGTTGCCAACCAGTTACCTAAAGCACAACTGCTGGATATGGAAGATCAGAATATGCCACCTGCAAATTTGAAGACTTATTCAGCAAAGGTCAAAGAAGAAATGCAGGAAAACTCTCAATTCTCTATTTGCCTAAACTCAAGATATAGATTTACAAAAATAAAATGTCTACTAGGGAGACCAGAGATCAGACACTGGATACAACTTTAGACTTTGTTTAGTGATGCTGCCAGAGAAATTTACATTAACAAATTTCAGTTACCAGTCTTTATCTGCCAATTACCTTTTCTTCACACAAGTTGCTACCCTGAAATACTTCATGTGTTTTACCTTGGTCTTATTACGTCTGCGAATTTTGTTATTCTTTGAAGATAATAGGTAATCTAGGACTGAAAGCTACTTCTTTACTCCTTGTTCTTCTGTTTCCTTCTTCTTCCCCCTCTCCATCTCTGTCTCTCTCTCTCTCTCTCTCTCTCTCTCTCTCTCTCTCTGAGGGTGTGGGTGTGTATCCTCCTTTTCATCTGTCTTTTGTTACAAGTGTCTGTTTGAATTATAAGGATTGAAGAAAAAATTATTTTCCCCTATATGGACATGTAAAAGTTACAAAGCAGATAGTACAGCTCTCATGATGGATTGATAAAGTGTATCACACGATCTTTGATTTAAGAAAGATACTATTCGATACAAAAATGCACAACCTGACTTTGAGTCCTGACTCAGTTATTTTCTGGAAATATTATCTTAGATAATTTCTCTCAAAACTGATTTTTTAACATGTGAAATAGAAAAAGAAAACAGTCGCTGTGCTTTGAGAAGTTTCTAAGCTAATTTGAGTGAAATGATTATGGTAGGAAGGATTGTGGAAATCTAGAAAATCTTGCAAGACAGAAGTATTAGAGAAATGGGCCTTGACCTGAACCTTGAAGAATGGTAAATATTTGGAGACTGAGAAAAAAACCTGTTGCACATATGCCTGATTTCAGAGAGCTTACTAGGGATTCTAAAGGCAATTTGGTTTTCAACTTCATCCTGAATTATAAAGATTATACCAACTAGTAGTTGTATTCTCAGCCTCTGGATTCATTGCTTTGGACCAATACCAAGCTAGTTTTCTAGTTATATATATATATATATATATATATATATATATATATATATATATCAAACTTTTTTAATCTGGAAAGCAAGACAAGGTCTGCTAATTTTTAACTCTTATTATTATCATTTTCCCTAAGTTTCTTGCCTTCTCCAGCCCTGACTCTCTGGCTCTCTGGAGTACTGGTAGTTCGCTTCATCTGCCTTCCCCATCTACCCTCTGCCCTTGGCAGAAGAACACATCCCTGATTAAAGGTTACATCCTGTGAAGGTTGACTGCGAAGGTCAGTCCACAATAGACAGAGAGACAATGCATTCTTGTTCAGAGCAGCCACCAACGGTGACGACAAAAGCCATCAATGGGCCAGGGTCAAGGATCAGCAGTCCCTCTGTCACTTCATTTTTCTTTTGACTGCCAATGGAGTTCATAGAAGCTCAATCTGAGGTCTGAAATTCAATCAAAGCTCATCTACCCCGGCCCAAGCCAAGGACACAGAATGAACGAATTCCTAAGGGAAAACGGAGTCCACTAAGTCTTGTGCAGAGTAAGTCTACCATCCCTCTGGTGGCTGTGGAAACGTGGTGCCACCACCAGCCAGGAGGGTGACATGAGGGAAATCTGTGACTAGAACCCAGGGGTACAGTTCAGCAGGAGAGTGAGATGGAGACTCCGGACACTCCCAGGATGTGCCCAAGTGAGAGTCCAAGATGCATCAAGCAAATTTAAAATACTAAGTCAAATTTAATTTGGAAATTGTGTACAAGAAAGACTGTCAGGACAGAGATCCTTTCTTGTCTCCGCCTCATGGAAAACAGGAACAGCTCCCTCGGAAACCATTAGCACAGTTGACATCTTTCTATACGCCCCAGAGCACATCTTGACATCTGTCCTGTCTGCAGCTAGATCCACCCTTCCTGCGGCAGTTTATCCCTTGATGCCATTGTGGGCTGGGAGATTGGCTGGATACCAGAAATATGCAAGCAATACTTTCCAATTACTGAGCATACATCCTGACATGTCACGTGGGCTTCGCCAATTTGTTCTACAGTCTATGTTGATAGTCCCCACAAATCAGCCTTCTTAATAGTGTAGATGAGATAATTTCTCTCTTTTGTTGCCTGGGTATTCTTTTTTGTAGGTTCAACTCATGAAAGCATCTATTGAGACCTTCAACATGTGGAAGAGAGAAATCTGAGTGATCGCCACTAAAAGAGAATGAGAAGGAAATTGAGAAGTGTGTTTGGAACCATCGTGGTGGGCCTTGGCTGGCAGAAACGCTCAACAAAAGGAAAGATGTGTACAGTTCGTGTCGGGGCTCATACCAAGGAAGGAAACTCTGCACCCACATTAGTCGGTGACCCTCCAATACCTGGACCTCTTTTCTCTCCTTAATGTGCTCCACTAACTCCGTCTTACAGAGTAATCATGTCCTGAGTACTAACTATTGCCAGACATTACACTCAACAATTGAAATAAATGATGTGATTTATCCCCAAAATAATCATATGAAATTGATTAAGTATCTTGATTTGGCAGATGATAAAATTGACACAGATCAATTTAAGGAATGTTACTCAAAGCTGAAATTTAAATGCAGGTTTGTGTGTCCAAAATCATATTTTTGGACTACATAGTCATCAACCTCACTTTCTAAAAATACAAAGTACACATTTTTCCTGAAGTAGTTAGGACTGGGATCTCAATGGCTAAAGCTGTCACAAACAACCTCTGTAGGATGGTGGCAAGGGATTTGATTGCTTTTTATACTTTTGACATATATAGTGGCATATCATTTTCTTACTAAATTATTGTAAACTTACCTTGCTTCAAGAGCAAGTTCTTTCTCCCTGTTCTGACCCAGTCAGTACCAAAGGAGTCTTGTCAAGGGACATCTCTAACCTTGTCGTGTTTCTGTTCAGAAACTTCCCATGGCACCAAGAACTCCAAGAGCTCACAGTACCTCATGGGTGCTCAAAGCTGGCTGCATACTATCTTTCCAGGCTGATTTCCTTCACTAGTCTCAACCCTTAAGTTAAAACTGTTCAGTAGATGTATAGAGCAGCCACGACTTTAGATCAGAGTAGATCTGATCTGCTTTAAGAATATTCTGGGTCTGCACAGAATCTCACTTCCAAGAATAGTTCTAGAGGCAGGTGTGGTGAGGCACTCCTGCAAGCTAGCACACTGGGAGACGGAGGCAGGAAGAGTATAAATTTGCACCCAGCCCGGACAACCTAGCAACTTAGTGAGATTCAATCTTTTCCCCTACTAAAAAAGTGTTTACCGGCTGGCAATGCTGACAGTCTATGGGTTTCGGTCTCACAAAATGGACAAATGAATTCACAGACGAGCAAGGCAAGGGGTCAGGAAGGCCCAGAAAGCACTTTATTAGGAAAAGTATTGAAGGGAGAAAAGGGGGGATAATGTTCCACTAGTCAGAAGGCGACCTGGAGCCACTGTGGCTCTCTGTCTAGGAGCCTACACAGGTAATCTAGGTAAGGGGCTGTCCCACACCAAGCAGCTTTGTTCTTAAGTCTGGTTGCTACATTCTCCACTTTCTTGCAGCTGTTGAGGTCCTCCACCCTTAAAATCTTTTACCCTATTGCCTTTGAATTACCTAACATTTAGTTGTCCACAGTCCCGGGGAGAAGTCAGCCACAGGTTATTTCCATAAATTCTTCATTAATGTTGTTTTCCAGTAAATTCTGAGGGACACCCCCCTTTATCCCTAATTGCCTATCTGCCACCACCATCTCCTGTCACCTGTCATAGTATGCTGCTATGTGTACCTCATCTCTCCTACCTGACTGCAATGTCAGGGAACAGGAAGAAGAACACAGGGTTTACACAGCTGTGTTTTGTATCTGTGCTACCCCATCACCTAATACGTGTCCTAATCTTGGCAGGCACTCAGTACATTTCAATATAAATCGAATTATCACTGATGATCAAGCATCATTTTAAATGATAGCTTTGGTAAGTGCCTGGTTTCATGGAAACAAAAAAGTGTGTTACATGCTGGTTTCTGCACCTTACCTTACAGTTGTAAGGCAGCAAATACTGATTTTCTTTTCTTTCTTTTTTTTTTTTTTAAATCTCAATGTATCCTTATTTAGGAAGGAACGTAGTGACTGAATTTTTGTTTGTTTCTGATTTCATTAATGGTTTATTTTGTGCTCATAGATATTCTTTGCAATACTGATTTCTTTAACTGAAGGTTTGTTGAGGCCCAGGCATAGCTCCTCATGGCTTTAGTTTTAACTCCTTCCAAGTTTCCAAATTCCTTAAGCACAAGAACGGTGTCTTTTTCCTTCCCACTCTCACTAGCATTCCTTCCTCTGCAGGGCACACTGGCTGAGTCCTGTAACAGCCATGATTCTCCATATAATAATCCACTGCACTTTATCCCATTTTTCTAACCCTTGTTACTTTCTACCTCTTCATACAGACATATGTGTGCATGTATTATCTCAGATGATGAAATAAATAAATTTGAGAAGGGACACTTAATCTCAGAAACGACACAGAGAAAACATGAATCAAAGAAGGAAAAAGGAAAGTTAGTCATTATCCTTTGGCATCTGACTCACATGCATGAAGCTAGAATATACTTAGGGGCATATTTATACTTATTCACAGCCAATTTCAGAGTGGAGACTGAACTGAAAGATGTAAGGAAGAACCTAGGGAATAGCCATTCTGTCAATGACTACAAAGAAAGCCATTTAGATTAATAATAATGATAATATCTAATGTTTATTGATCCTTCGCATAGGTCAGCCATTATGCTAAGAGTTTATTCAAGCAATTTCATTTAATCTTCCTATAACTCCATAATGTAGATACTATTTTTACCCCTTATAAAATTTAGCTTCATTAGGTATTAAGTAAGTTGTACAGTTTTCAAGACATAAAGTGGTGAATCTGGGATTCCTATCTAGTTGCTAACAATATAATGCCAGAGCCTAAATTTATGGCTCGTGCAGCCAAGACTCTCATTTCTAAATTTTCCTTGCCAGAAACAGCCAGGGGCTATTGTAAGGTTGTCTTTTGTGACACAGATTATGACAAACTTTGCTGTATAGTGTACACTGCTTCCTATGCATTCGTCCATGACATCTAATTAAAGACACAATATAGTACATTTGGGGACACCCTTGATGAGGGGAAAATTCGAAATATACTCTGTGGAGTTTTGTTCTTCCATCTAAAGGTGGTCAATAAATGTTAATTTAATCAAATGCATTCAGTTTGGCTCACACAGCCATGAGCTGTTTCTGGATGGCAGCTCTTGGATGCTCCCTGCTCCTAGTGGTGATTTAAATCTCAAGGCCAAAATCATCATCATAATAGAGATTGAAATCTGTGGGAATGCAGAGGAGAGAAATAACTGCAACTCAAGTTATAGAGATGTCCTTGCAAATATTTCAAGGCTTTTGTGGATAAATGCATTAATTTTTCTTCCTTAGAAGTTCTTTTATTTTTGGCTCTTTACATAAGCGACTATTTCTCAAGTACCAGATGCTACGACACATTGTCCTGGAGAAACAGTGGTGAGCAAGAGAGACAGCTTCTCTGTCCTCACTGAACTTAGAGTCTAGAGGAGGCAACAAACATGAAGTAGCCAACCACAGTTCTCTGTAACCAAGGCAGTGATGAGAAGTACAGGGTGCTAAGAGAACACGTGGGAGACAGAACTTGCCCAGGATCTGGAAATCTATAAAGACACCAAAAATCTCAGAACTTAGAATTGTAACTATTGAATAACTGAAATGTTATTAAATGAAAGTGATAAATGTTCCATAAGGCTGATAGCTATTGAAATGATTTTTATTAGGTTTGAAAGATGGCAAAAAAAATCCTAAAAATGTACTCTTGGCCAGAATAGATATTCAGACAGAGTAAAGATTACAGACAAAGAGTCATCTTAGATTGAAAAAATATTATCCCTGATACTTGTTAAAGGTCTAGGCTTTTTCAGGACCATCAGAATAGTGTGCTCTGATGGGTTTTACAGGAGAAGTAGAGATTGGGCTTAACTTTAAATACCTTGAATGGTAGAAATTTATAAGAAAGAGAACTCTCGGAGTCAGAGGATGGAAAAAAAATTCAGGGAAACATCAGGAGTAAGGGCAGGAGCCTGGCCACAGTCACTAACAAGCAGACCAGGGTGGTCAGGCATCACATAGGTGATGACAGAGGATACGGAACCTGCTTAGATATTGAAGGGGATCAGATATGGAGAACAGCCAAATGGATTTAGCAGGACTCATTCTAAGACTGAGCACTGTAGATACAAACACAGCCATGCAAAGGCAGAGGCCAAGCTGAGAAAGAGCACAGACGAATGTGAGCAGCATTTGGTCAGGGAGAAAGTCTTCGTCATGTGACATTAGTGGGTGTGCATCTTCTGGAGGAGGGATCGTTCGGGGTGCGTTCCCAAACCATTTCCATTTCCTGAATCCCAAAATACCAACTGCTAGAGGAGAACTATTACAGTTTGCATGTTTGGCCCCTTCCAAAGCCCAAGTTCAAACTTAATTGCCACATAATTGTGTTGAATGGTGGGATATATGGGAGGTCACCAGGTCATAAGGACTTGGCCAGTGAGTTATCCGTTTAAATTATGTTAATATAAACAACTTAAAAGGAAGAAGATTGATTTTGGCTCAAAAGTTCAGAGGTTTCACTTCATGGCTGCTTGGCCCCATGGCTATGAGTTTGTGGTTGAAAAAGAAAAAACATACTGGCAGGAGCACGTGGCAGGGAGGGCTACTTGCCCCCACAGTGGCCAGGAAGCAAAGCGAGAGAAAAAAGGTGCTTAGGCTCAAATATTTTTTGAAGGCTATGCTCTCACATACCAACTCCCTTCCAGTAGGCACACCACCTGGAGTTTCCACTGCCTCCCAGTAGTACCTCAGCCTAACAACCAGTCACTTAACTCGTGTTCTTTGGAAACTATTGAAGATCCACGCTGTAACACCTTTGTGGGTAAGACTGGAATTATAATACAGCAAATCTGTGTCCCCTCCTGCTCTTGCTTGTAGTCTCTCATGCATGCTCTTGCTTTCTACAGCATGCTCATACAGCAAACAGGCCCTTTTCAGAATGCCAGCACCTTCATCTTAGACGTCCCAGCCTCCAGAGCTCTGACCTGTACATTTCTTTTCCTTATAAATTATAACTTTTGTTACAGCAGCGAAAACACAGAGACAACGAGTCTCATTGTATTTCTAAATCTGGCTAAATTGGTACTAAATAATCTTAAAGTTTTTATTTAATGCCTTTTGTGCCACAATCTTTGCTGGCTTATGTTTTTTGATCATATCTCACAGCAACTGGAGCTATCTGACAGAGAGCCTCCGCACCAACTTTCCCATCCTTGGATGCAATTTCAGAGCAGGACTCTATCAGAAGAGCAGTGGGATCCTATTAGAACAGCTCTTATCTAATGCAGAAGCATAGTTCCTTCACCACTGAATTTTCCAGTTCACAAATGCTGAGAGTTTCAATACTATTACAACAGTATGGTTCAATGCAATTTAAAACCTATTTTTAAAACTATGTAGTGGATTTATGTCTAACACACAGAGCCAGATTTCCATGTGTTGAAATGCCACCTAGTGGGCTATAGTGCATATAAAAAGTAAAACTAATCTTTTATGAGTTATAAGGTGGAATTTCCTCTCTATAATTTGAGGCTCATCTAATGTATCATCTCAACCAGTGAAATATCTAAATTGGAATGATAACATTATTTATTTAGCATCTGTTCCATTCACAAAGAGACCAAAATTTGAAAGTTCCTTTAAATATTATGTTAAGGGAGGTTCAAAATGAGTATCAGAAAATATCTACAGCAAAGGCATTAGTTTTGAGTTATCACTGGTGGTAGGGAAAAGAAAATCTGATAAAAATAAAAATAGTTCATTTTATCAAAGCTGATTAGGATTTAGACCAAAAAAGAAAACCCAGCCTTCAGAATTCTAAGTATGAAAAGACTGAAGCTTAAAAGATACATTCTGTTTCACACCCCTTGCCAAATTAGACATTTTCAATGTAACTCTGTGATCTGTTAAAGGCTGGTGATCACAGACTGTTTGTTGACTCTATCACGAGCTGAGTATAAACTGTAGACTGAGATACATGAATGATCAAACGTGAGAGGACCTGTGTCCCAAGAAAGCAGAAACATTAGGACTCTGGATTTTGCCATTTAATAATCTCAAGGTTTCTTTGGTACATTTCTAACAGGATCGATTATTCTGTCAGCAAAAGCCAAAGAGTTACGACAATTGGAATTTTGACAATTCTAGGACTGTTAGAGAAGCTGTCATATCTCTGGGAATAAATATGGTGAAACAGTTCGATCTTTCAAAGACATCTTATCAACTTGTGGTCATGTGGTTTTAAGAAAATTCATTGTACTCACCTGAGTTTGGCTTGAGAATTGGACATCTTCTCCTGGAGTGTTTAAATCATTGTGTTGTTTCTGTTGTTGTTGTTTCCCCACAAAGTCCGGACACAAAGCAGTGAAGAGGGTTTGGAACAATGGAAAGGACCAATGCTCACCAAAGCGAAACTTCAGAACACTTCAATTCAGACAATTCTCTAGAATTGAGAAATGGTGGGGGAACCAAGGTTAGAAGACTGAGCTAAGCTTTTTGCTGCCTACTGTATTGGCTAGAGCAATAGCTGCATTCACTCTTTTGTCTGATCAAGGCAATCTCTGATAAATACCTAAATTGTCTAACAAGTCTGAAGAGGAACTTGATGCTTTGGGTAAGGAGGAAAAACAGTAGTTAATAACAAAAGTTTAGACACATTACTTCCTGCTTTCACCAACCCACCTTTGTTATACTTTTAATTCTTAGAATCCAGCAATGTAGTCTCCTATCAAAGATGTCTTCTACAAATGGCATGTGCCAGTAATGAGAGTCTTGGGTGGCTTGTTAGCATGACAGTTTGTTAAAGATTGGTGAAATTTTGGTGAGCAGAGGTGTGATGGATAGTCCTGATAGTGGACTGGACTGAGATCCACCTAGGAAATTAATCATTTCTGCGTGTGTCTGTGAGGGTGTTTCCAGAGACAGGAACTGTGGGATAGCAAACTGAAGGGTGGCACTACCCAAGAGGGTCAATGACAGATTGGGAAGAAAGAAAGAAAGAGAGAAAGAAAGAAAGAAAGAAAGAAAGAAAGAAAGAAAGAAAGGAAGGAAGGAAGGAGGAAGCCTGCCAGCACATGTTCTCTGGTTCTTTTATCTCTGCCTCTCAGGCACCATGAGAGTCAGTGTTAGGTTTAGGGCATGAAAGGAAGTATAGCAAAGTGAGTGGAACATGAACTCTGAACTTCGGGAAAATCCAATCAATGCCACTTACTAATGTTGGGAATTTGGGGTGAGTGGCTAAACTTTTCAGGCACTCAGTTCCTCATCTGTAAAAGGAGATAATAACAGAATATCTGCAATGCAGTTAAACTAAATATGGTAGAAAAAGAGCCAATCATATGCCTGGCACATGGCAAGTTTTTCATTTAGTTCATGCAGCAATATTTTTATTTATCATTATAGTGAGCTTCTTTGGATGATGCTTGGCTATTTTCACTTCTGAAAAGCTGAGGAGAGGGCTATTAAAATTCAAATGAGAGATAATTTAAGGAATTTGTTTTACTTACTACACCATGAAATTGTGTTGTCCAAGGACTGAGAAAGTTACAGCACTGGAGGTACATAACATAGAACATACAAAAGGAGGAAGAGTCAGGCTTGTTTGTTTTAGCAACAGATATAGAACTGATCAGTGAACAGAAGTCCTAAATGTATATATTTCAGGCCAATGTGAGGAAGAAATTTTTCCAGGACTGTCAGAAAGTAAAAGTGGCCAACTTCCTATTCGTGCAGATGCTTACGTCCAGGTGAGCAGTAACTGTGGATGTTATAAGGAAGAAAGCATTTCAAGTATTAGTGGAATGCCTAGATCAGGTGATTGTTCAAGGCTTCTTCAATCCTGACATCTCCGGTTCTCAGATAATGGTAAGGAAGGGGCACCAGGGAGAAAAAAAGCATACGAATATGGCCAATCTTATTTCCTTCATTTTGTTTCTTCTGGGTGGTATGGCATTTACTATGGCCATCACTACATCACTAGCCCAGAAACGTGTGTGTGAAAATCAGAAAATGGCACTTCTTCTGAACTTATATAGAATCAGGTGTTCAGAGTTTGGCAAGATGGAGGTGTCTTTGCAAAGGTCACAAAATGGAGCTGATTCTGGCAGAGGCACAAGGACAGGAATGAAAGACTGCATTTAAGCTCTCTACCTGCTTTCTTGATTGAGTGATCAGGTATAGTGGAAAACCAAAGCAAGTGTGCGTGATAATCCTAGCTTTAACTTTGGTTCTCTCTCTCTCTCTCTCTCTCTCTCTCTCTCTCTCTCTCTCTCTCTCTCTGTGTGTGTGTGTGTGTGTGTGTGTGTGTGTGTGTAGATGGCTCGTCTACTCTTTGGTTTCCTGTCTATACTCAAGGCTTGCCCTTACGTACCTCTTCAATTCTATCAGTCTCCAGTAATCAAGCAATCTTCTGGTTGCTTATGTTTTTATTAGTGGATTTCTGTTGCTCACAATCAAGAACTCTAAAAAAGAAATACCAATATTAAACTTCAGAATGGTAGGCATCTATTTATGTTAAATGGCTTGCAACTCATAAAATCTATGCTACTATAGATGAAACTTTTTTGTGTGGGTTTACTTATCATCTCCTCACCAACTCACCTTTTGAAATTTATTGAGCATTCATTGTTGCCCTTAGTACTTTACATATATCACCTCATTTCTCCCAAATCATCTTAAATAAATACTAATATTGCATATATCTTATAGACAAAGAAACTAGGGGTGACAGCGATTTGCTCAAGATCAATTAGGCATTTAAATATTCAAAACCATGTCTAGTCATTCCAAAATCCACTCTGCTATTTTGTTTCTTATTCTGTCTGACTTACACATTGTGAACACTTTTCAATATTTCTTCAAATACTAAAAATGATAATGAGAAATTGAAATAAAAAGCACATCTTTACAAGTTATGAACTAGCTTAGAAAAAGCAGAAACTGAGCGTATTTGGAGTCACAGCATCTTACTATCTGGACTTCAGATCGCCCCATTTTTCATTGCACGATGCTAGGTTCTCCTTGCTTGTTAAATATCTCCCGGACTAAGCACTCTCCAAGCTCCCAGCAAGTTCATTACTTAACCTGAAAATACCTACCTCATCTGTCATCAACACTCAAATGGCCTGAGGGATTTTTCATTTCCACTCCATTTTCCAAACTCTTTTTAGCATTTACCTCCCACATCTGGAATCAATTCTGACCAGGAGCAAAATGCTGAATGGTCAGGCTCCTCCCAAGACAGCCTTTCTTTCTTCCAAGGAGAGAAAAGAATAGGTCTCTATGAATTAGCCATTCTCTTCCAGAGGAAACTGGCTACAGAGGCAGCCTCTGCATTCTAATTTGCTCCTATGTCCTTTTTTTTTTTTAACTGAAGTAAAATATTTAACTTAACATTTTCAGTCATTACAGCTTAAACACGCATGTATTTTAAAACTGGATTTATCGACGTAAATTTGTGAGAATCTTTTTAAACAGGGGTCCGGCTCATCATTACTTTACCCCTTACAGTAGAAAACATTTTAGAGACAGTCTTAGCAAACGCCACTGACTTCCCGTCTCCTGTGTGATGCCCACAGCGCTGCTTCTGTCTACCACACACTCCACAGAGAAGAGGGAGTACCAGTCGCCAGTTACAATGAATTCAATTACAAGAGTGATTTAAATATTTGATTTTGTGTTGCTTGAGGCTTTCTTTTTGTGTTTGTGTCTGTTTTCCCACCTCATGTGGGGGCTGACCTCACAGACGTTGAGAATAATTCCTAGGTCCTGAGGAAGAAAAAAAAAAGTTAAGTTAGTTGTTTTGATTTTCTTTGGAGTGGGAAGAGAATGGGTTCAATATACTAATCTCCACATGCTTTTTTCTTTGTTCTTGAAAATATATATCTTCATGAAACTTTTAGTACAATGTCAGTAAAGGCTGTTTCTGACAATCTCCAGAAAAATGTGTACATGAACATAAAAAGAAAGTCCATCTCTTAATTAGATAAAGTGAATAATTTTAACAATACTTTCTTAGTTTTAGTTCATCAAAAGATTTTTCTCTTAGTTCTAGAGGGGAAAAAAAAACCTATGAAATGTTCAAGACTGTCATGTATCTCACAATAACCTTCAGTGCTACGGAAGGATTAGCCATGGCGATAAAGTGAAATACTATTATGGATAATGGAAAGTTTCAAAATATAAAGGGGAAAAAAGGCTTCATAATTTGTGATAATGAATCTGGGCATTTTTTGAGACCAATAAGTGAATCATGAAAAGTTTTCAAAAGACACTTGTTTGTAAGCAATTTTGGTATCAACTTTGTGCCAGGCATCATGTGAAGTCTACTGTAGGATTCAGTGTGTGAGCCAGACATGTGCAGTTGCAAATGAACGACCAGACCCCGGTGTGTGCTTCCCTCACAGCTGGGCGATGCAATGGCGAAACCCCTGAGAAAGCAAATCCAACCTCCGGAGTGAGGACATAAAAACAACATGAACAGTAAGTTCTTTGAAAACCGCTTTCTTATGGTAGAAACTAAGGGGGGAGGGGCCCCTTCGGGCAGCCCAGCAAGCAGAGAAGGTGGGCCCTAGGGAGTGTGGTATTACCCAGGAACATAATGGGGCTGGCTGCATACTTGTCTAATTACTGGAGCTATTAAAATCACTATAATCTAGATTCAGGCAAAAAAAGCTTATATAAATGCACACACATGCTCTTGATTGGATTTTATGATTCCATTCCTCTTGATTCTAAAAGGACACTACCCTGATGTGTACATGTGGCTGCTGAACCTGAGTGACCTTCCCCCCTCTGGCCCTGACCTGGCCCATGTCTAGTGTACTCTATTACTGTAATAAGCAGTTAAGGTAGATAAGGCGATGGTGGATGGGATCATCTGTGGAAGCCGAATTATAATGCCTCAGTCGGTGGATTTAATCTAAACCAAATGTTTTGGTATTCTGAAACCTCCAGGAACAGAGAGAATGAAAGTGTTACATTTGCTCACGTTCAGACAGTAGACAGATTCCAGAAGCTCAGAGAAGCCAAGGGGGAGGGCCCGGCATTCCTCCTGGGTTAAAGCAAAGGCACAGTTAGGGTACCTTTCTTATTTGCATTCACCTTCTCTACGTACTTTTCTTTTGACACAAAGGATGGTTAATCGTGCTAAACTAAACTCAGTGGAACAAGTATTTAGCATGTAATAGGTGCTCAATACACGAATACATCTGGAATAAACAGATGGACGATTGTTAGCAGGATAGGATTTTCACGCTCATGTTTTGACAGCAAGCTTCACTGTGTCCCTTCTTAGGCAAGCTACTTAACACCTGTGCCTCAGTTTCCAGATCAGCAACATGGCACTATTAACATCTGTGAGGATTACGTGGGTGAATGCACCCTCAGAAGCAATAGTGTCATTTGAGTAGAAGGTAGCTTCCTATCTAATGCTGCTGGCCATAGCACCTGTGACCCTACCTCAAAGACAGCACTTCCCCTCCTGCCACTCTTAGTGGCCGTGAGAAAGGAAGCAGCAGTCATGCCAATCATAATGATGACAAACTCTTGAAGCTGTAAGAGAGATGAATGTAAACTCAAAAGCATTTGTGGACATAAAATAATGACTCTGCCGTAAAGGAAATAAGAAAATAGTTTATTCTGAGCCAGGTATGAGACACTCTGGCCGGGGAATGTGGATTCAAATCACCCTGAACAATGTGTTCTGCCACAGAAGAGGTTACATCCACTTTCAGAGCCACTAAACAAAGAAAGTCATAAATCAAATTGACAAAGTGGTGGGGGCATTATGAAGGCAGGCTACGGCAGAGTGGGGAAATCTCTTCTATTGGTTTCAGATGTGATCTCCCAGCAGCCTTAGCTTTAGGCCTGGTGGAGGGTAGAGGTCTGCTAAGCTTAAGTTGTACATTCCAGAAGTTTTACCTAATAGTCATGGGGATGTTAGGTCACATGTAGAGGTTGAAAGTAAGTGGCCTTTAAAGGGTCTAAGACAGCCCCGGATAAGTTGGGCTCTTGACAGCATTCCAACTCACCACAATCACAGCGTTCTATTCAGCCAACAGCTAATAGTCTATCTCCAGTGTTCACACACGTGGCCTTCTCAGAGAATTCCCGCTCACACCTTTTTGAAGACATCTCAACGTATACTGTGCTTTACCTCTGCCAGATACCAGGATGTCTGCAAGCTGCGAGTCTTTCGCTGAGTCACAGATTATTCGACAATCTATATCTGAGGCATCGGACAAGTGATATTCCCAAGGTCGCACAGATTGATGAATACAGCAAAGGTAATTCTTTACTTATGAGCTGCAAGTCTATGGCTGTGAAGGCTTACTTTCAAAGTAGCATATTGCACTTTTCAACAACTGCAAATGACTTTTTTAACTTATCATTCACTTATTTATTTAGTTCACATTTTTTGACAATTACATACATCTGAATGTCACCTTGTCCAGTTGCTTTCTATTCCTTTACACGGCCTTTTCTTCTTCATAGTATTTATCCACAGTTGTTTTCTACCCGTTTATAAGCTGCTCTTTTTGTTGACTGTGTGCCTTTTGCAAGAACGATATTATGATCAAGGGAACTAAGACTAGTGGCTTTAACTCTCTAGTCACAGAACCCAGGGGAGTTCTGCTTTCTCACAGGAATTTCATAAATACACGGTGTACCTCTGGGTTTGAGGTAGCCCTTGATTCTCAAATTCCTGAGGAAACCACAATCCTCTAAACATGTCATCAGAGCACCTTTAAAATTTTTTGCCAACTTTGAAATATAGCACCTACCTATCCTTTCCATGTTAAGAATCAGACGATCATGTCTCTTCAAGTGAGTGTCATGAGTGTCATGTAACTTCCTCATGACCCATAGGGTAGAGTTTTGGTTTGTAACACATAAGTATAAAAAAAAACTCACAAGTTTCCCTCCATTTTTATTACTACATATATATATATATATATATATATATATATATATATATATATATATAGAGTACATATATATATATATATATATATAGTACAAAATGATTATATTGAGCCTCAGTATTTTGGGCACATATATATGGCTCAACACTACAATCCCTTACCCTTGCCTTTTTGACCCCCTGTACCCTCCCTCATCCCCTGACTCCCATTACCACACTTTTGTGTTTCTACAGAATACCTGTATTTCTGAGTTTCTCGTGTTAGAGAAACCACATGATACCTTCTGTGTTTGACTTGCTTCACTAAGCATGATGGTCTCAAGTTGCATCCATTTACTTACAAAAGCCTCAAATGTATCTGTCTTAATGAAAGGTAGTACTCCACTATGTACTTGAATCTCAAGGCCTTAGAGGCGCAGGGGGTTGGGGACCTTGTACCTGGTGGCTGAACACTTTGCCCTTTTTTCCCCAGTATTAAAATTCTTATAAAATAAAATGCCTTATTTTGAATTTTAAGCCTGTGGTTTCTTTTTCCTATTACAGTAGCACAAAAATGTTTCCTCTGTATCTGCATGAGATCTACAGGAGACAGAATAAGCCACCCAAAATATGCCTCTTTGGCAAAAGAATTATTTGAAGCTAGTTATTTTGAAAGGAGACTGCAGGCACAGGGAAAGTTCTGAAAACAAGGTGGAAATTACCCATTCTTAAGGGAAATTTGCATCTGTAGAGAAATCTCAATGTATAAGGTTGTCTCAAGCTCAGGAAGAGAAGGGTCTCTAAGTTACTGGAGACAGTGGAGAAGGCGCCATTTAAACCGGCAAACAACTCCCACAGGTGTTTGCCATACTTTGTTTCGTTTGTTGCCTGTTTCATTAATAAGTTCTACATCCTTTTTTCTTAGGTTTAATGGAAGATGGGGTTCAAGTCTGTACTACTGCTTGTCTTTGAAAGAAAAAAAGAAAGGAAAAGGTAGGAAGTGGAAATGGGCTGGTCACTGATTTATCTCAACTAATACTAAAAACTTTAGGGTGCTAGAGGGAAATATCATTACTCTCATTTCACGGATGAGAACATAAATATGTCTCATGGGTGCTAAGAAGCACAGCCAGAGCTGAAACTTAGCTCTTCAGTTGATAGTTAACAAAGACTTAATGAGCACCTACTGTGTTCCAGGCGCCATGCTGGGCTCTGGGGACAACAGCAGAAAAGAGATGGAACAATCTTGCAAAGCAACTTCTGCCTCCTAATGTAATGCTCTTAACTCATCTGAGAACTCTAGCCAATGCCAATGACACTGATTTATCATTTAATACCTTTTCATGCAGAAAAATTAAGTTTTTTGGAGGTTTCTAAGTAATATCTTAAGAGACTGATAGCACTTGGTACCTGATTAGTATAATTGCAATAAAATTTAGAATGGAAATGATCAGGATGTTATCTGAATGCTTGTTAATACTATCATCTCGGATAAAAAGTGAGTGCACATAGTATGCAGTAGCAGATGCAGCTGGGAATTCCGGCCCACGATGACCCATTTTGTTCTAGCCATCCAGGCTCCTGATGCCCTCATCCTTCTGCTGAGTTTCAGTCCCCAACTTCCAGGCTTGTGACATATCCTATTGTTCTCCCGACAGACGAAAAGAAAACAGCATGCATTCCTTTTGCCCTGTAACAGCAGTAAGTGAAATGGCTTTCTGATTGTCAGAAATTTCAACTTAATCAGCTTTTTTCTTCTAGGTAGTATGAGTTTTCTCCAAGGAACACCCAAAATTAACAAAACTATTGAGGATGTTTGTATTTCTTTCTCTTTTCTCAATAAAGATGCCCAGATGCAAAGATCACACCCAACGATGCTAAAAAATCTCTGTGCTTTATTGTTCTTCAATAGAAAAATATTATAACAGTAAAAGCTAGGATCTGCTGTGTCTGATGTGTATTTTGAAATCTTCCATTTGAGAGGAACAGATCCTATATCACCAAAACATTTAAGTTCATGGAAACGATATGTATTTTATTTTATAACATGGTTTCATTATTTGGAAAGTTTACCGATATTTTTAGGTAGTCCTGTGAATCTCATGAGGTGACATTAAAGCAACAACAATTTTGTGTGCTCTTTTTGAGCTGTGGCATTTTGAAAGATTCTCAGAGGAAGCAGTGAACCAAAACAGCTTGAGAATCACTTTAGCATAGTCGGCCAGGGTGGTTTTAAATATTGTCCATTCATTTGTAAGCAATTTTACATACTTTCTGTATGTTTCTTCAGACTTATCTGAACCTAAAATGTGCCACAGCATTTATTCCATTTGCACAATTGTTTTGAAGTGTATGCTGAGTCTGAAAAGCAGAAATAGCTAATAAACTGTAACTCCAAGGAATCTGACTCTGAGGATTGTAGTTCCTCCCAGGCAGCTTATTGAAATGAAATTCTATAAAGCAGACCCCTACTCCCATTGTGTTGTTCTAATTTCTACTCTAGGCCCAGAACCTTCGTCTAACAGCGGCTAACCTTTGTCTTCTGTCAGGGGGACCCATGCATGGGCTTTATCAAGGAGCCCTTGGGGAGCCTTAGCCACAGAAAATAAAACCAGGAGTCTCTGTCCTCTAGGCTCTTACACTATAGTTGGAGAAACAAAAGACTTAAATATCTATGCACTTTACTTTACAATAGGCCATTCTACATAGACTGTAAATATTGAAAACTGTACACAGTATTATTTTACTACATGATTGAGAAGATTGGAGACTGTATATAAGATTCACTACCCATTTTTCAATCAGGTCTTTGATATCGAGGGATCTATTTTTCTTCAGTTCCTTGTATATTCTAGTTATTAACCTCTTATCTGAGGTATAGGTGTTGAAAATGTTTTCCTGTTCTGTCAGTTCTGTCTTCACTCTGTTGATAGTTTCTTACACTGTGCAGAAACTTTTTAGTTTGATATAATTCCATTTGTTGTTGCTGGGGGCTATTTCTTTTGCATCAAATATCCGATAGAAAGTCCTTGCCCACTCTTACTTCTTCTAGAATTTTGCCTATTTTGTCTTCTAGAAGGTTCAGAGTTTCTATCTTAATATCTAGGTCTTTGATCCACTTTGATTTGATTTTGGTATATGAGAACAGATTTGTGTTTAAATTCATTCTTTTGCATGTGGATAACCAATTCTTCCAGCGCCATTTGTTAAAGAGGCTATCCCTTTTCCAGTGTACATTCTTGGTTCCCTTGTCAAAAATCAAGTAGCTCTAGGTACTTGAGGTTGTCTATATATCCTCGCTTCTGTTCCATTGGCCAATCTGTCTGGTTTTGTGCCAGTAGCGTATAGTTTTTAATCACTTTTGCTTTGTATTATAACTTGATGTCACCTACTTTTGTCTTATTTCTGAAGATTGCTTGCCTTTTCTGAGTCTTTTTTGGTTCCATATAAATTTAAGGATTGTTTTTTTCAAGTTCTATGGAGAAAGTTCTTGGTATTTTGATAGGAATGGCATTGAATTTGTCTATCAGTTTTGGCAGTATAGCCATTTTGACAATATTAATTCTGCCTATCCAGGAACAAAGGATGTCTTTCCATTTTCTAATGTTCTCTTCAATTTCTTTTTCAGCATCATATAATTCTTTCTGTAGAGGTCCTTCACTTCCTTTGTTAGGTTTACTCCTAGATATTTAATTTTTTGAGGGGTTATTGAGAATGGATTATTCTTCTCATCTCTTTCTCCATGAGTTCGTTATTACTGTAGAGGAATGACGTTGATTTTGTGTGTGTGTTAACTTAGTAGCCTGAAATTTGGCTGAGTTTGTTAACTGGTTCTATGACCTACATGGTGGAGTTTTGGGGAATGGTAGAGTTTTGGGGTGCTTCTATATATAGAATCATATAATCATGAAGATCTCACAACAGGACTGAAAAGATTGGAGACTATGCAGAATTTCACAAGAACAAAAAGTCCCCATTACTAATGCTGTGTTTGAATTTATGTCTTACTACGAATTTATGGATATGTTGTGGTAGGTTTTTCAGTGTTGAAAATTCCTCAACATATGAATATGTCCATGAGAAGTCCAGTTGTTTTGAAGGTAAATTTTAGGAATAACTTTTAAAAATAAATTATATAGCTCTCTTTTTCAGAAGTTAATTTGGTTAACTTCCAAGAGTCTTCAGCAATCTAAATAACTGGTCCCTCTGTCACAGTCTTCTGTTTACAAGTAGGTGAAGAAGACATTCTTTCCTATAAGGGGAGGGGAAAAGAGAGAGAGAGAGAGAGAGAGAGATACATGTAGATACATACATACATATATACATTGATATGTACATAAACATATAACTGAAGTTCAGCAAAAGTCACTATTTAAAAAATTATCAGAATATGTACATTAAAACTTGATAAGGTTTGTAAATTTATAGAGGCATCCTCTTCAAGGCCTGATGTGAGTTATGAAATCTAATTTTGTTTTCATAGCTCTGTGATAAAATTTTATCATTGTTATAAAAGGGTCTTTACTAAGACTGACCGGAAATCTGAACTATCTGGCCAGGCAATAAAAACACATTCCTTAGCTGCAAAGTGTCAGACAAGCAAGGTTTAACTGAAATTGATCGATAAGTCTTCCTTTTACAGTTGAGTGCATTCACTTTACTTCATAGGGTAATAGTTTTTTTTAAATGGCTTTTCCATTAATATCAGACTTCAGTGTTAGTAAGGAACAAGAAAGACATGAAAGAGAGAGAGAGAGAGAGAGAGAGAGAGAGAGAGAGAGAGAGAGAGAGAGAACTATCAAGAATGTTGTGATCCCTAATGGTAGGGCACTTGTGCTCAAAGTGCTGGTGAGGGTGAGATATGGAACTTTTGTTACTGATTGTCAAGGTGCAATTTTATTTCCCCTCCCCAAATTCACATGCCGCAGTCCTGCAGTCCTAATCCCCAGCACTTCAAGATATGATCTAATTTGGAAATATGGTCATTCAGATGTAATTAGCTGAGAAGAGGTAACATTAGAGCAGGGTAGACTTCTAATCCAATTTGACTGATGTCCTGATAAATAGGGAAATTTTGAACATGGGTACAGGGGCAGAATGCCAAACACAAGTAAAAGCAGAAGTCAGGGTGACATTTTTACAAGGTAAAGAATGTCAAAAATGGTGAGCTATTCCAGTCTGTTTAGGCTGTTAGAAAAACATACCTTAGAGTGGGTAACTTATAAACAACAAAAACTGATTTCTTACAGTTCTGGAGACTGGGAAGTCCCAATCAAGGTGTTGGCAGATTTTGTGTCTGGATAGAGTCTACATTATAACAGCGCCTTGCTATGTCCCTTTGTACTAAAAAGGGAAAGGCCTTGGAGGCTTCTTTTAGAAGGACATTAACTTCTTATAGTCACCTCCCAAAACCTTTACTTCTTAGTAGATCACATTGCTGATCTGGGTTCAATGTATGAATTTGAGGTCAAGGAGGGGAAACCAAATCTTCAGACCATAGCAGCAGCACAACACCAGAAGCTAGGGAGAGTCAGGGCCCAGATTCTTTCTCTTAACCCTCACAAGGAGTCAATCCTGCTGATACTTTGACCTTGGACTGCTAGTCTCTAGAACCATGAGATCGTAAATTCGTGTTGTCTAAGGCAACCATTTTGTGGATTCTGTTCTGGCAGGTCATCAGAATGTGGCCTCCAAAATTCGTGCATTGCAAACTTAATCCCCAATGGTGCTGGGATGTGGGGACTTTTGAGCGGTATTTAGGTCAGAGGGGCTCTTGACTCAGAAATGGATTAATGCTGCTCAAAAAAGGGGAAAGGGACTTGGGAAAAGGAGTTGACATTCCCATGCCCTTCTACTTTCTACCATGTGAAGACAGAGTAAAAGGATCCTCACCAGATACTGAACTTTGATCTTCATCTTGTGTTGCCCACTCTCCAGAACTGTGAGAAATAAATTAATTAATCTCAGATATTCTGTTATGACTGTAAAAAACAGAATAAGACAGCTGCCCTGGTAAACTAATACAAGAGTAAATGTATCGCTGGAGGAAGAAGGAAGACCTTTCCTGGTTTACTATGTCCTCACGCGAGCCCAAAGACCTTTCTCATACACATGGTGGTGCATCTTGGGATGAGTATCCAAGTATGATTTTATTGCAATCAAGAAAATTACAAAGTAGCCAATAACTAAAATGTTAGATGAGTCTTTGAAGCCCTCCAGTGAACTCGCATTTAGAATTACCTATAGCAATATCTGATATTTCTACAGCATTGAAAAGCATTAGTATAATAGGTAATAGGCAGGCTCCTCCAAAGCTCAGCTTCTCTACTTCTGGAATGTAAAAAGAAAATTATCTACCTCGTAGGGTGGTTGTAGGCACTGAATAAGCTAGATAATGGCAAAGCACATGTCCAGCCCAGTGCCTACACAGGTGGCATTCTAAAAGTCAGTGCCTTTCTCCTTCCATTTTGATGATCTCATTTTGTTCTGTGACTGAAGGAAAGGTAATTTCAAGGCCAGGGTCCTTTCTCTCAGAAAAAGCTCTTCTAGTCCTTGGCTGTCCCAGAGCCAGGCCGTGACTTCCTTTTGTCTGCGTGTTGAGTTCCAGGTTGTGCTTCTTAGGGTAAAGGTGAGCCTGGGGTCCTGCCCTGGTGAACATCTGTAGAAAAGCCTGACTAAGGGGAACATAGATTTCAGAAACCAGCCTGAATTCTGAGTGCTCCAGTTCTTGTTGTATAATTATTTATAGCTCACCACTGAATCAAAATCAGACTTTCAAAGCTGGGTATAACTTGAGAGATTAAGAATTTACCCTTTTTGTTTTCTAGAAGTGAAATCCACAGTTCAGCTAGTTAGCATTGAGTTGGATGGTATAACGAACCCCAGCTCAATGTTCTTACATTCTATGGAGTGTCTCAGACAGCCATATGTCAGCTCAGAAATGGAAGCACCGGATTAGTCCTAAGGATATGTAAAACTCCTCAGAATTAAATTTTGTCATTGAAGAGAAATGTGGCTCCTATAGAATCCAGATCTTTTAGACTATGATAGATGAAGGTGAATTTCTACGGAGCACTGTGACTACCTAGTGAAAGAGTGAGGACATATCAGTAATTTATTATAACCACTTTTTTAAGGGGGTAGTTTGATTATCTGGAACCCTATACCTAGCAGCTCCTGAAGCAGCTCATAGTGTATTTAGAGCATCTCAAGGGCATGAGAAATACTGATGCCTTTTTGGAAATGTCCCCAACTGGCTGACTCCAAATTTCATGCTGTTTCTGGCAGGAGAGATCAGTCTGGGTCACCTCACCAGCACTAAGTAAATATGCTAAAATTATTACTATTTCAGACAAATGCTTAACTGTTCTCAGATTATCTATGACAACACAGGCCAAAGTCAAAGCAATCTAACCTGGGAGCGAGTTTACTTTACCTTGTGATTTATGGAATGAGAATTCTGGGTGCTCTGTGGGACTAATTTAATACGAAACATTCAGATGTCTGTCTTATAATGCCATTCATCTTGCCTTAGCCTGCCTGCACCGGGGGCATGGGGTTCAGAGAGCAGCCTCTCCCTTCTCAGCCACAAATCATCACACTTGGAAAGGCAGTGGCAGGCCTTCCCTTCCAAGATAGGCTGCCTGCAGCAGAGGGTCTGTCTGGCTTCTGACGGGAGAAGAGTGTTTGCCACTCTATCAGGTCTGAGGGGTGTTTTGAAAGTTATGTTGTTGAAAAGGGATCATAAGCAATACTACACTATCATTAAGGAAATATAGTCATCTATACAATCTCATCAACAAGATCAGACTTGTTTCATAATACAATACAATTCTCTATGGATTCTTGTGATAATGCATAAGAAGAGATGAAAGTTTAACAAAAGGCTAAATTTATATCCAATATGTCACCTACATTAAAAAACAGACACTTCAGTGTACATGACTAAGCAAAATGAAACAATGAGTAAGAACTCTGAATTTTATATTCATTCTACAAATATTCACTAACACCTGTCACATAAATATTCGGACCTCAGGAATGCATATCTGAGTGAGTCTGGCCTCAGTCTCAAGGGGTTGGAAGACCAGGGCAAGAAAGCCTGGTCACTGTGGTAAGTGCCACAGTTGAAGAAAGCAATGGTTCAAGAGAAGGTCATGGAAGGGTGTTCCCATCCCAGGCAGGTGTGTTGGAAAATCAAGGAAGACTTCCTGAGAAAGCCCTAGGAAGAAAAGATGGAATGATATGCAGTTAGAGGAAACACACAATTTGGAGGAATGAGAGCAAGTTTAGCATGGGTAGAGTACAGAGCTTTCTGAGAAAAGGCTGGCAACGGAGATGGCAATCAAGGAACACCATATTCCAAAGGTCTTTGGGCACCACTAGGAGCTTTTCCTTTGTTTTAATGACAGCTGAGGCCACTGATGACCTTTAAATACGATATACTTTCATTCTAAAAGTTTCCTCTGACTAAAACTTTGATTAAGAACTGGAGAGGAGAAAGGTCAGGGGCAGTGTATATGTAATGACTTGGGAGAAAACTTCTTCTACTGTCTCAGTAAGCCACAGTAGTGGCTTGAGGTTAGAGAATATAACTCAACAATGTCGATGTACTTAAAACCCCCACAGTGAATTCAATTTTATTCATAACAGTTGTGAGTTGGTGCAGATGAAAATCTGCCTCTCTTGTTGAGTGATTTACTGAGTGATACAGACAACACAGAATGTGGCATGTTGGTGACACTGCTAGGAACCTTCCTGAGCCTCTTGACAACTTTACTTTAGTTTTATGTAGAGATCCAGGCCATATCAACCTTGTCATGAGAACTGGGCATTATCTACTGTAACAGATAATACCTCCCTAAGGATTTATAGCTCAAACAAAACAGACCCTGTTGAGCCTCGTGAGCAGAATTCACATTTCAACATTGGAACACTGTTAGCCAACCTGGCCTCAGAGAAAACGGTGATGAGAGAGATGGTAATAAAAATAAAATCTACAGTGACATTTTTCCTGTCTAAGAGACTACATTAAACACGAGGCAAAGAAAAGTTCTGATAAAAAGGGTTTGCTATTCAAAATTCATTTGGCAAAATTCTAGATGTCAATCATAGTGTTGTGAGTTTTGCCAAGCTCTCTTTATGTTTCCTCAGACAGACAGGAGGCAAAGACTCTCACTGGTACCTGTCCTGATATTATAGTCACAAATTCCAACCTCAAGATCATGTGGGCTGTTAAGCAAAGACTACAGAGTTCATTCCACCAAAGTCAAATTTTAGAGCACATGCAAGGGCAAGCCTGTCATTGACTGAGTAAAAATAGTAACACTCTAGCTGATTCCATTATTAATTTTATCTATTAGTGGAAAAGGGAGGAAAAATCCATAACAATGGCAGAATTACATATCAATAACAAAAGTGCAGAATTACATATCGATAACAAAATGGAGCTCTGAGTACCAGCAATGTTCATAGTTTCTTAAGCCAATATAATTGGCTTAAGAGCCCCATAGGAGATTAGTAAAGCTCACTTCAGGTACGTCTGGGTGGATCATGGAGATTTGGTATTGGGTGCTGCATTCAGTCTCCACGATATTATATGATACTCCCAGTCTGCTGATGTCAAGTAGTGAGCAACTTTGCTCCGCCATGTTCTTCTGCCATGATCTCCTGCCATGGAGCCAACCAACTGTGAACTGACTTCTTTGAAATTGTGAGCCAAATAAATCTTCCCTCCTCTAAGTTGTGGTGTCAGGTATTTTATCCAAGCAACAAGAAAGTTGGCTATACACTAAGGAAAGATCAGCTCACACTGTGGTGCTTTGGGGAAGCTGTGCTTTGTATCACATATCTCTGACATCTGAACCTTAAAAAAAGGCGAAAGACAGCTGTTAGTTCTCCTCCATCCATTTAATTTTCTACTACAGGACACAAAGCAACTTAGGTGGTGGAATGACCCCTCTATCAAGGGAAGGAGACTTTGTGGAAGGAACCTGAGGGAAAAAGGGGACGAGAGAGTGGGAGCAAGTGGGAGCAGAAACGAAGGCAGAAATGATGATGATGGCAACCACATTCGACCAATTCCCCCAGTGGAATGTAATTCTCATCTGGGAGAGGCAAAAGAAATACAAAAGATGGGAAACTGTCAATGAAGTAGCAGAAGCCAGAGCTGGCACGTGCCATATCTCAAGCACGCCACAGGAGAGTGTGGTGAGGTAGAATATTCACAGGAGAAGCAAGAAGCACGGGAAAGGGGGATGCGCTGAGCAGGAACAGTAAACTCTTCGCATGGCCCCTGGGACACAGAAGACTTGGCTCCTGAAAAGCTATGGCAATGACACCTGTCCGCTGCATTTCCTTGCTAATATTTCCAACAAACCTTCATCACAAAGATAAATGGAGTACATCTCTAGCTCATGATTTAACATGAAATATCTAGTCTTTCTTACTAGTTCATTTATTGATTGTCCATTGTGCTTGAAAAATCTAAACTTCTCAACAAGAGCTACACAAGCTCCAAACTTGAGCTAAGGCCCATGCCCAGCATCACAGAATGCCTGTTACTCCAGCATTCCAGGCCGCATGCACAGCCCTAACTATTGTATTCCCTTTCCCCCTAGTACTAGAAGAAAAGCAAGGGATAGAACATAGCTTAGCAAGTACTGTGCTCACCTAGCAAAAGCAAAGCCCGGGACTGATTTCCCCAGCACCACACAAGCCCTGGCATGGTGGCAAAAGCCTATAATCCCAGAACTCTGGAGGCAGAGGCAGGAGGACTGCCATGAGTTTGAGAGTAGCCTGGGCTACAAAGTAAGGTCGGGACCAACCTGGACTGCAGAGAAAGATGCAAAAATACAAATATGAGACAGAGAAAGAGAGAGACAGAGAGAGAGAAGGAGAGAGAGATAAAGTGAGAGAGAAGGAAAGTAAAGAAATATCAACTTTGTTCTACCACATGCTGTTTCCATGATATCCATGTTACACAGCCTTGCGGTTGGCCCAGAGACAGAGGAGCCAAATGACCTCAGATTGAAACCTCTAAAATTGTTAGCCATAGTAAGCCTTCCCTCTTTTTAAGTTAATTACCTCACATATTTTGTTATAATAATGGAAGCCAATACAGGTACATTAAGCACACCACGCTCTTTCCTGATTGTGACCTCTGCCCTGTATGCGATTCCTTGACACAACTCCCACATTCCCTTTCTTCCATTTGGAGTGACTGATTCAATCATGTATTTTGGTTTAAATCCCACTTCTTTGTAGATGCTTTAAATATGTCATACATTAACTATGTCCACTCATTGCCTAACTCAGTTTGATTGGTTTTATAGGATAATTTTACAATATTATTTATTGCACATAATTCTT
>PVKB01000659.1:575666-635746 GCA_004027205.1 Ctenodactylus gundi
TATATATATATATATATATATATATATATATATATATATATGAATTCTATAGTATTGGAATCACATCTGTTATGTGTATGCTCAGCACCTATAGCAATGAGTGCCTGAAAATCTATTTCTCTCCCTCTCTCTCTCTTTCTCTCTCTTTCTGCATCTGTGTGTGTGTGTGTGTGTGTGTGTGTGTGTGTGTGTGTGTGTGTAAGCCAAGAAGGAGGGAGGGTTTAAGTGTGCCTAGCTACATACATTCATTAAGTCTTTGAAAAACAATATTTTTGGTTACTTTGTCTTCAAAAGCAAAGTTTCTATCTCTCAAGCTATACGATTTCCATTTATAAGGCAAAGAATTGTCCAGAATACTAATTTTTCTAAGAGTACTTGTTAGTGGACTGAACTAATATCCTATGGACTTCTGCACTGTGAGATCAGCCAGCCAGGGATGCAGGTGGATCAGACTTCCACATTAGCTAAGGCTTACCAGGCCTTTTGAAGCAATTACTACAAAGTATAGTGTCCCAGTCCTTCACTGGAGAAAAGGCAACTATGGAAAACAGGAATTCTGCTCTTGTTCCAAAACTGTCCCTCTTTGCACATCTACAAATGTGTAGAAAAAAAAAAAGAAAAGCTCCACGAAGTTGATTACATTCCCAGCTCTCAAAATTACTCTGGTCCTTGACATACACATCATAGCGTTGACAGTATTCCTGTGACCTTTAAAATAGCAAGATATTATCAGCAATGAAGGCAACTCAATCAACATGGAGAGTTTCTGCACCCCAAGCTCACTCATTTTGCCTTCCAATGTCTGGGTCTAATTCCAACCTCCGGGTGGTTAGTCCTGACTCAAGAACATTGCAGTCACACGGATGAGAAATATGGGAACACGTAGCCTCAAGCTCTAAAACACACACAGGAAGTGCTTCTTCACCTTCTTAGTCCCTGAAGGGTAAAGCAGGGACTTGTTTCTCGAAACTGCTACTTCTCACTTGGGGCATGCCCCACTGATAGAAAATAACACTGTTCTTGTCAGGACCCAAACTCTTGACAAAACTTCTCAAAGTGTGGTCAGCTTCCATACTTCTTCCCACATGTCGGGTTCAATGCAGATTCCTTAGTTCACCTTGAGCATACAGGTAATAACCTCAAAAGCAGACCCAGGACTCTGAATTTTCTCAAGTTCTTGTGAAGGCGTTTCCTGTGCACACTAAAATTTGAAAATTGTTTTGAGGAGGTGCCCTTTGTGACACACAATTTGCTCTATGATGGGTTTCTTCTTAATGGGATATATGATTTAAAGGTTTTTGGAAGAGAAAGAGAGAAAAAGAGATGGGGGCGAGAGTGATGTAAGTGAAAACAGAGATCAACTGGCATCTCATACTTTGGGGAACACTAACCTAAGAGCCCTAATTGGTTACCTCCTCTCCTCCAGGCCTCTCCAGCATAGTCTGTGGGATTATCTCACATTGCCTGTGGGCAATTTCCTTTACAGCGCAGCTGCCAGTGGTGGACCTTAAACACCACCATCCAACTGTCCCAGGTGGTCTGAGAGCACTAACATTCCTCAGCATCGGAACCTGGGCTGAATTGGCAATCTGTTCTCAAGTTGGTGGCTTCTTCTTAAGGACTGACAACAACTTGATTGAGCCTTTTGTGACCCCCAAGCTGACAGTATCCTTCTGAAATTCTTCAGATTTCAATATTTTGCCGATACTGGATGACAGTACATCCAATACAAAAAAAAACCATTTTACTTGCCCTGAGAATATAATTTCCCCCTTTCTTCCTTTCCTCTAAACCAGGTGCACCATGGGCATAAAAACTCTCTCCTCATATATTTCTATTTGCACATATGGTACAGCGTGACAGTCTATTGATAGTAGTTCCACATTAGAGACTTGCAGAATTAGAAAATACTATATCTGGCAGCAGACACCCACAGAATAGCCAAGGTTACCTGGCATGTGCTTTTGCTTTCATCAGTCCTCGCTTGAGAGGTCTCTGTGGATCGTGCCTTGCAGTTGTTTATGGCCAGGAAACCCAGAACCATGCTATTTATGCAGAATTTTAGTTTATTTTATCGGGAACAAAACTGTTGGTCTTCCTTCCTGTTTGCTTAGCCAAGGAGGCTGATGGAGGGCAGGGATGAAATGTTTTCAGAACTAAGAGGAAACTGGAGTCACTGAGCTAATGAAAGCGAGAATCTTCTCTGTTGGGTCCAAATTCTTTGTGATGATCTAGAAAACCAGGGATGTGTGTTTTCTGAACACCTCCTTCTATGTGACGCTGCCCCAAAATTGTTGTGTTAGAGAATCATGAGTCTCTCAATGACACTCAGCACACCTGGGCTATTATTACAGGTCAGGACACAAATGCTGCCTCCACTACTAACCAAAATTTCTAAATGATCACTGGCAAAATAGAGCAAATTAATTTTCATTTTTGTTATTATTTGATTTTGCCCTTTGTTTTCTTGATTCACAATACAATAGTTACTATGAACAATCAAAAAATGAAAACGCAGTATTGTCATCCAAAAAGGCTATTTTTGCATTTTGAATCATAGTGTCCTGTTTTGCAAGCCTACCAGAAGGACTCAGATAAAATGTTCATTTATAAATACTGCCAATTAACTGAAGTATTTGTCAAAGTTTTAGGCACATTTCATCTACTTCGCTTGCTTAGAAACATGTGACTTACCTGTACACAACAGAAGAGGGTAGGAAATTCCAGTCTTCCAGAGGACAATCACAAATTCAGGTACACTGTTGATTACCATCTGGATCACCTTAAGGGTCTTTGCAAACAAGCAGGAAATAAAATTCTGGAAGAGGTTATGGATGAAAGGATAGTTGTTTTCATATTTAATAATAAATGGCTTGCAGTTGATAGAAAATACTGCAATCTGACATATATATGAGGCTGATTCAAATTTGATAAACTTGCCCCTAAAGGAAATTACTAGGTTTATTAAAAATTGAGGAAGGCTGAACAGAATGGCATTAGTCTTATCCTATAATCCTTGTGAAGATGGAGTAATGGCTCCCCCGTCCACCTTCTAGCCAACCAAAGAGGAAGGTCAAAACTCAAGAAAGAACAGGACTGTTCTCGGTCCAAGTTACAAACGGCCATGAACTGCCGGAATACCCGTGGCAAACTGCCGTCTACAAAGTGAGTGGTGTTGCCTTGTTGGTAAAATGTGATGTGTTGATGACTGTTACATTACATCTAAAATCCCATTTACTAGTAATAGGAACGTTCACTTAAGATTTTTGCCTTATGTCTCCCAGCACTTGGTATAGACTTGTGTGATATTGCCAATTTTCGCTTCGGGCAAATTCACATGCAACAGTGACAACTTCACAAGAACTTGCACATTTGATCCCGGTGAAATTATGCCATTTTCATAGCAAATCAGCTTCTCTCTGACAGTGAAATGATAGGTCCTTTTGCACCTAGAGGAATGCCTTTGTTTCGAGGAATTTTGAAGAGCAAAACAAATCAAAAGTTTTCTTTGTGGGCATTTATAACCAAATCATTCTATGAGAAGGACCAGCTGGCAAGAGTCCTGTTGGTCCACTTTCCAAATGGGGGTATGCTCCTTAACCCTCATTGTTTTAATTTTCCTGTTACAAAAAAAGAAAAAAAGAAAAGAAAAAGAAAAGGAAAAGGAAAAAGAAAAACAAAACCAACAAACAGAAGTGACATACAATCTCTGTCTCCTATAGGGCACAAAGCTGCTCTGGAATACCTTCATATCTCCAGCTACTTACAACAAAATGTCTGTAAAAGGGCAAATTGTTGTAACATGAAATTTCACCTCCATGTGCTCCGCTTTTCATGGTGTCTGAGGCAGCGTGAATTTATTCATTCAGCTCTACTGATTTGCAGACTGGGAGTAAATACCAGGCCTTTTGCAGCGATCACCAAGAGCCCCCTTCCATAGAAATGATATATTGCCTTCCTGCATCACATTAAAGTGGAGGATTGCAGCGTGAGCCCAGCTGAGCCACTCTGCACACACCTAACCAGGCCGCAATTTATATTCAGGCAGAAAGGTGAGTGGCTTTCACAGAAGACAGGAAGGAAGAGCGTTTCCCTGGAAAATTCCTACCAGGAACAGAACCAAACCCGAATTTGTTACTGCTATTTTTTTTAAAAAGTGGCTCTTTCTTCTTCTCAGGAAGGAAGTAACAGGTACATTTTTGCCTTGAAGGATTGACATCTAAGACTACTAAGGATGTCTCTGGGTCTCCTTATTAAAAAAAAAAAATTAACCTTAAATGATTTTTTTTTCCAAATACAGCACACAGAGTCTATGATTTTTGATCACTGACCATGTATTTAAGAATGAGCCAGTTTCACCTTTTTGAATGAAATCTGTGTCCCTAAAAGGGGTGGACTCTGTGAATATATGCAAAACTAAATAGAAATTAGAGAATTTATTTCTGAAACACTTGGTAGTTAACAGCCATTGAAGTTTTACTTGGTGAATGTAGGATCTTAACATAGAAGTTTGGACAATAAAGTGACTGAGCAAGAATTAAATTTAGCATTTGGTGATCAGAGAGTCTAGTATAGTATGTGTCTTAGTTATTTTTCTTGTCACTGGGACAGAATACATGGCACCCACAACTTGAGAGAGGAAGGGATTATTTCAGCTCACAGTTTCAGAAGGTCACAGTCTGTTCACTGGTGGGTTGCTGGAAATAGAATAATCACAGGGTGAGACCAAGGCTGGAGCCAGAGCCAAAACCGGTGCTCCAGACACAGCATGGCAGAACAGAAACAAGTCTGGAAGGAAGATGGAACCAGCACATGCCCTTCCGGGTCAAGCCCCATGCATCCACCCCTTCTGGCCAGATGCCACGTCCCAACAGTCTATAATATTAATAGGTACACGAAGCTTTGGGGGTATACTCTAGATCCAAACTATAACAATATGAAATATGCTTGCATTCATCTATATACAAACATACACACACACACACACACACACACACACACATACACACACACACACTACATGAGCATTATATATAATTTATTTGATGCTCCTAAATTATATTTCTATAAAACTAATAGTTTCCATTTTCTTTCCTTTGGAAAAAAGTACACCAAAAAAGTTATTTCATTGGGATTATTCTTCTAGGTTTGCTGCCTTTTGAAGCAACCGATTTAAGATCAAGTGCCACTTTATCTAAAATGCAGAAGGTATTAACATTTAAAAGAGACTGTGTGAAATTGCAAGGGATATGTAATCACCACATCCATACGAGCATATGAACATGTACACATAACCATACCAGTGAAAGAAAGCACAATATATGAGAGTCTTGAAAGTAATTAATTGAATAATTGTACCAGAGGGCGCAGCTTCATGGATGGTGACACTACGATGTCTGTGGCTTTAGGGCCCTGCTGCCTTCGGATTCTGGCATAATTTGCTCTGATCTTCATCAGGTGCTTTAACTCTGTTAAAAAAATGTTTATAAAAAAGACAAAAAATGTATTTATAGAAAATAATTAAAAGCTCAGGATGATGAAAACCTTGAAGATCCCTCAGAAACCCTTGGCCCTCATTCTGAACTCTCTCATTACACACTGGACTCACTCATCACATCAGATATGTATTAATATTTTTGGGTTTCTATGGAATTAAAGTTGCTACAGAGAGCTTCCCTTCCAAGCTTTCAGCAAAGCCTGAATTGGAAGCTAATCTGAAGTGCTCTAAAAATTAAATCCACTGAAAAGATGAAAACCAGACCAGTGAGAACGGCATCCATACATTATAGCAAATAGCGTAAACACTCTTTTAATTTTGTTGAGGTTTGTGTGAAAGAAATCATTCCAATGTAACAGGACGTGGCTTCTTTTGCCAAATCAAATTTCTTTTTCAAAAATCCGATGCCATTCTTCAGTGAGTAACATCCACATGCTAAATGGCTTTCTTGACACTGAATTTCATGGAATAAGTTATTGTGGTGTATTTAGTTTTGAAACTACCAGGATGCTTTCACTGCATTGTGTAGCCAGTAGGTCACAGAAAATAATCATGTGTGGAATGATTACAAGTGTTATGTGTCTCTTCATAGCTACATGCATGCAATAGCAATTCTCTTTATTCTTTTTAAAAGCATTCTGGATATTTAGATTTCTGCTAAATTATTCTTTTAAATCTCAGGAAAATTAACAAAATTGTTAACATACAATAAAGAACAACTTAGACTGTTTGCCATCCTAGAACACATACAACATACTGAGGAGAAGTTAGACAATTGGGAAGCATCGCTAATCCTTTCACCATGAAGGCACCAAGGGGAATCCATGTTTACAGGAAAGGAACCAGCTTTTGCATAATAAAAGTGCACGTGTTTACAGGATAAAACTTGCAAAAATGAAGGTTTGTCTACATAAACTTGTCAAAAGTCCTTCGAGTTAACATGGAGGAATGGAAGGGAGAATAATATTTGCATTTCCAATTTACTCAACTCCCTTCCCAGTTTTTATTGTTTCTGGGAAGTCAGCCTAGATCTCTCTTTGTGGTTTGGATACCCTCTTGGCTAGCTTGCCGGAAACATGTTTAGCCTTATTTATTAGACAGGCTCAGAGCCTGGTGAACACAATGTAGCAAGAAGGGTAGGTTATGGGCAAGGGAAACCCATCACAGGGACACAAAAGATTAAAACAGGCAATAACGGAAAGACTGAGGAAGTACTCCTTACCAAACTGTTCAGGTGCTTTCTGTGTAATTGGCTATGACTGTTGACTGTTTCAAGTTTGTTTACATTCTCAATTAGATTGAAAATCTCTTTCGGGAAAGCAAGCCTGAGTTATATTCACACACACACACACACACACACACACACACACACACACACACACACCCAGTAATGGGATTTGAACCCAGCCCTTACTTTTTTTGGCTTGAATTTTGAGACAGGTTTAGGTTCTTTTTAAGTTGTCCAGGCTGATCTTAAACTTCTAAACTTCCTGCCTCAGCCTCCCAAGTGGCTGGAATTAGAGGTATGAATCACTGCACCTGGCTTCCTGGCTTATACTTTACATATAGAGTGTGCACTTTGGGAACACTGATAGCTGTCAACTAATATTTATTAATTGCAAGAAAAGTACCACTGGTGTTATTCTAAGTAACTACATACTAAGACTCATTAAGAACTGAAGAAATGGGCAATGACGGGTGACAGGAACAGAATACAAAGCACACAGAGGCTGGAGACTCTTCCATGACGTAGGATGGTGCTGAATTGGGAATATTTGTAGCATCCTTCAGAACGGTGTTAAGCATCCATCTAATCTTTGTCTCTCTAAAATTTGGTCTTAATTTCCAGTATTTGTCTCTCTGAACTGAACAGGAGTTATAATTCCAATCATTTGCAAGATTTTGGTTTATAACCTTATTACATAGTAATTTTATGGTGCCTTTTTACTTGGTGCTGGGGAGTTGAACATAGAGTGTCACACTTTCTAGGCAAGCACTTTAAGAGTTGAACCATGCCTACAGACTGTACATCGTTTTTAAAAGAAAACATCTAGTATTTTTACTTTAGAGATGCAAGATAATTTACTTTCTTATTTCTTAATTTCCTTTCAAGTAATAACAATGTCCTTTGGAATTTACCAAAAATTATGCATTTGTTAATAGGTACCTACCTATGAAAAGGCCTTAATTTTCTTCAAAGTAAATAGGATAAAATATAAGAGTTCATTCCACAACAAATATATGTTCTTGCAATATTCATCATTTATCAAAGAAAATGATTACAGAATAGACAAGATAACAAAATTACTCATTTTATTTGTAAGCTATATAATTGCTATTCATTAAATATGGTTTAAATAATTTGAAAATTAGGAAGTCAATGAAGTCTTAGTTTCTTTGGACTTTATAACTAAGAGAATACCATCAAATAAGGCCCTCTAGCATTTCCGTAAATAAGCCTGAACAATACCTAAGACTAACTGAAATCTGTTTGAATTCTTTTTAAAAAATGGTAACAAGAAGGTCATACCTCAGACATATATGAACTGAACTTCTACAACATGAAGCAGAACACCAGTTGCCTGCTTATATTCTTCAAAATTCTTTAATTTGATGGGAAAAAAGAAAGGGTCATTATTACCCTTTGGGGTTATAAAGCCATGTCCTGTAGACACACAGATGACCATGTCTCGCTCTATGTCATCCCATGAAAGAATCAGCTCTCCATCTGGAGTGTACAGGGCTCTCGCTGGGTGCGCCATTTTGAGCCGAGAAGAGCAGTCATCCAGCAGCTGAAAGACAAAGGGGCAGCCATATTTGAATACAGGATGTTCTGATATACCTAAGAACTAAAGAATCAATTTTTAAGAGAACTATGACCCTGATTTGAATATTTGCTCACTCATACCGGTTAAGCACAGAAGGGGTGGGATGGGAAGAAGGACATATAAATATTCCCTAAAGGACATAACACATAATAATAAATGCAAGCAGAAAAAAAGTGAGAGGCTTCTTCTACACATCGTTTTTGAAAGATTTTTTACCTATGTAAGAGCCAAAAAGCCTTTTCCCCTCATATACAGGAGCCAGGTCTATGTCTGCCCCTGAATATCACCAATACTTCTGGGTTTTGGTCTACCTGAAGACTGCAATGTCAGAGGGAAGACTGGTAAAGCAACATGGCACCTTGCATCCGGAAAAACGAGTCCGTAACATGAAGCAAGGTGGGAGGAGTGATGGGACAATGCAATTCAAGGAATGCAGGTTTCATCCACTCTCTTTATTAAATGATAAATGAATTCAATAATAAACGGATCGAACAACAGTTGAAATTACCCAAGGATAATATATTCCCCTCTGTCTACTATAATAGGAAAGAGCAGTGGAAGAGAAATATTTTTTTCTTTTCAGTATTAGAGATTTAACCCAGGGCATTTTTCACTGAGTTTTATCTCTAGTAAGATCTTTTCCTTTCAGTTATTTTTTATTTTTAACAGAGTCTCCTAAGTCATCAAATTGGCCAGGTTGGGCGCAAATTTGTAAGTCTCCTACCTCCACCTCCTAGAGTTCTGGTTTTACATGAAAGTGCTAACACACCCAATTTTGAAGAGTGGTCTTAAATGTGGCCCTATTCCTTCTGCTAAATAATAGCCAGTCAGCAGCAATTCAACTAAACATGTACATATGAATCATTCCTCCTATTTAAGATTGAGGGGAGGATTTTGGCAGCTTCTATGTAGTTATGGTGACCAGAAAAGAAATAGGCTACCCTAATTTCAAAAAATATCTCCTGTATAATGATGTACAAGTAGAAAGTTAACAACAGCACCAATATGAGGCTTATGAAAACAAGGAATGGTTAATTTTAAAGAAAAGAGAAATATTTACAGCAGTAGTACATTTTAGTTGTGTCTGCCTGAAACACGATGAAATATAATTTCCATAAACACCCACAAATATATTTAGAAAAAGGATATTTACAATGGCTTAAAGGAAAAAGTGTTGCTGAGAGAGACGATGATGATGGTGGTGGTAATAATAGCTAGAAGGTATTGCCATAGTTCTATGGATAAGATATTTCTCTGAAAGGTCTCAAAGACAATCTAATTTCATTCTATGCAAATAATTAATATTCTCCTTTCATTGTTGAGAAAAATAAAGAAAAGAGAGGTTAAGTACCAAACCAAATTCACACAGCCTAGAGGAAAAAAAAAAAAAAACAGTTTTAAGTTGGGACCAAAAAATACTTGAATAAAATAAGGAGAATGGTAAGAAAGTAAAAGATTCAGAATTTCACAAAATCAAGTCCATATTATTGGTCAGAATTAAGTTGAGCAAATCTCACAGGATATAAGGAAAGGACAAGATACAAAATTGTGAGAGTTAAACATCTGGAATGTGAAGACATCAGATATGATACCTATGCATCATTGTTGTTACTGCAGAAGGCATGCAGAATAAATTAGGCTTAAGCAAGAAGGATGAGGAAGGACAGAGAGAGGAGGAGGAAGAGGAGGCGAAGGAGAACCTCTTATGCCAAATCAAGACCCATTTATTTCAGATCAAATAGGCCAACCTGGGATAAGACAAAGCTAAGGGGGGAAAAAGGTGACCAGCATTTCTAGAAAGTGAAAAGTATAGATTTCAAGCACAGAGGAAAAATTTGGTTATGTTTAGACTATTTTCTATAACAATATCAAAGACAATACAGCAAAATCTGTGAAGTTACTGGAGGAAAGTTTATCCTAAGAATTTTATATCCAGAAAAGTTAATACTTAGAGTTGAGAAAAACAGTATCTTTCTGTATACAAAAGCTCAGAAAAATAATATTCACATATATTTCAGATTATTAAGAAGTGAATTGAATTCCTAGATTATTATAAAGTTATAATACTAAGCATTAAGATGACCAGAATATGCTAAACTGCTACAAAAAATGCCCAGGAAATAAGTGAATAAATGTTTAAAAATAAATTTTCACAAAGAAAAATATAAAATAAAAACATCAAATATTATCAAAAAGGAAGTTGGGCAGATAATAAAAATCAGAGCATTCTTTACATTCACTTTTTGATAAGAATACTTATTTTTTATACTTATAACTAATGCAATAAAACATAAAATCAGAATAAAAGAAATAATTCTAAAGAAATGGGGAAAATAATCATAATATGAGTTTAATATGATTTTATCCTTAAAGTCATAAATGAGAAATTAACAAAAATTGGAGCACTTAATAATTGTCCAAATAAAAGATAAATAGAAAAGCATTAATGATTTTATTATTCACCCAAAATAGGCATTTGGCAAATACAGTAGGGAAAAACCCATCCCAACAATTAAACCAACCAGGATTATATTTACAAAAATGTGAAGTCCTTACATAAAAACCAGAGAATTTTGCTGGAAAACTATAAACTTAAAAAAAAGCTTTCTGTATGTAAAGGAAGGTCACATCTTTTTTACAAAGACTGCGTATTGTAAAAGTTGACAGTTCTTATCAAGTTAATTAATATTCTAATATAGCTATAATAAAACTCCATTGGAATAATCTTATATCTCTGAAAAGAAATTCCAAAGTTCAACTATGAGAATAGTCAAGAAAATGTGAAATGTGAAAGTAAAAATGAGAAAAAAAAGTCAAACAACGGCAACTTCGCTTTTCGGATGTCAAGCTACATTATAAACCTGTGATAGCCAAACAGTTTGAGCTGCCTTACCAGGCTTATAACCAGAAGCTAGTGTGTGCACCACGTGATCATAGTCACATGGAGCCACCGCATGCTTCCTGTGCCTTCCCAATTCGGAAGGAGCTGCTTCTCATTGTCTTCAGCTTCCTCTCATGCGCCCGGAAAAGTTCCTCAGCTGAAGAGACCACACTGGTTTTCTGACTCTGTACAATCAGAAAGATGTCTCCAAGATGGAAGAAGACTTAATGCTTCAAACTAAAGGGCCTGGGCAAGTGTAAATCAGAGACAAATGTTCCTGAAGAGAGAGTCACCACCCATCGAGAACGCTGCCTTCAAGCTCTGATGATGTGGAACAAGAGACCTGGTCTCACAACGTTCTAAGATTATGTGGCGAGAGTATGGCTAAATCATCCGGAAGAGCCTCAGTAGCACAAGCAGTGGAAAGTCTACACTGGATGGAATTCAAATACCAGCTGGGGTGGAGATTAAATTATAGAAGTTAGAATAAAGCACTCTGGAATGTGTTTCTCATTCTCCCAACAAAACTCTGGGCATCTTTGGAACAAGTTTCATTAGCCAGATTCCCTCGGTAAACTCTGAACCCTATCCATCCTGTTGGTTGCTTTTTCCACACAGAGAGTTCCTTACAATATGCCAAGATTTCTGTCTAATCATCAAGTTCCAAACAAGTCCACAAGCAAAAATATACACCATGGAAAAGACTAAGGAAGAGACCAGAAATAATAAAGTAAAAGAAAGTTACCTTCTCACATACCAAGGCCATATTGATTTCCCCCAAATATCCCTTTCCTTGTGTCATTTCTTTATTCAGAAACTAGCTGTGGTTCAAATACTTTAGTGTGGGATAGTGTTATGGACTGATTTGTCTTCCACAAAATTCATGTTGAAGCGCTAACCCCCACTGTGACTATTTTTGAAGCTACGTACAGCCTTCATGAGATAATTATGGTTAAATGAGGTCACTAAAACAGGACACTGATCCAGTAGCACCAGTTTTCTTATAAGAGGAGGAAGAAATAGAAAGATGATCATAAAGTTTACATTTAACTCATCACAAAAAATTCAATAGAAAAGTAAGTACTACAATTACTTTACCCCCCACATGTTATTATTCTGCAGAGATCACACTTTTATAGGCATAATAATGTATGTAATTTAATAAAGGCATGTAAACACTTGTTGATTACATTAACATTATGAGTCATTTTATTAAAATCCCTTTACAGACACAAATTAGAATGCTAATCTATTCACAGTATTTAGCACAGTGTCCTTCATATATAAAGTTCATAAAAGCATATGAACAGTGAATAATAGTTATTAAGTTCTTTTTATATGAAATAAATCAACATCCTCTGATTGGTATAGATAAATTGTTAAGGTTTTGCTATCTTGAGACTGATGCATTTCTTTTTCCTCACCATTCCTGTTCCATTCTTCGCCTACTTATTAATCATCACATATCCTTTTACCCCTTCATTGCTGCTGGCTAAGATGCATTCTGAGGCAGCATCTGCAATATTAACTGTGATTCCCGAAGAAACAAGAGGGAACACTTCTGCTTCATTATAGTGCCTTTTCTACTTTCATTCTCTTTTTATATCACTTTCCCTTTTTGCCTCCACATATAAGAAGTTTCTTTGCTTCTATTCCTCATGTGGAGTATTCATTTTTTTGCATTTTTTATCTTTCATTTTTCGAGTACAGCAAATTGGTCAGTTTCTAAGACTATTTCATTATGTGTACCCAGCTCCTATCAAAGCAGAGGGGTTTCACTGCAAAGCTGGCCGGCCTTCAGGGGCAGAGCTCAGCGGGGTGCCCAGCCGCCTTCGGTGTCATCAGCTGCTGTCAATTCTCCAGCCATTGCAGGGATGGCATACTTCTTGCCTTTACACACACCCCATCCCACCTTTCCGCAACTTTCTCTTGTTCAAGAAAAAAATGTATGAAAACACTTAACAAAGTGGTTTTTAAAATAAGGATTTGAAACACTGCTGCAACAAATGAGACTTTTTATTAATTGTCTAAAGTTTTCATCCAAGATAAAGACCCAGTGTCAAAATTTAGACTTACAGCCCCGCTATGGCAATACGTGAGTCTCCTCCGTAGTGCAGTGTTAGCTTTGGCAGTGGAAATTCTGTCTGTGTAGGACTCTGGCTAGTAAAAATATAGAAGACTTTCTCTAAGGTGTACTGATGTTTGCATAACAGACAACATATATAGTGAACACTTCAAGCTGGGGAAAACGGGACTCTTTGGTGAACTGCATTTAAAACAAATGAGGAAAAATATTTTAATTAGATTTCACTCATTGGCTAAAGTAGGTTCATGTTCTCTGTTGACCAAGGGTCACACTCAAATGGTACATGTGCCAGACAGTATTGGACTTCACACACACACACACACACACACACACACACACACACACACACACACACGTTTATTCAGTCATCAGATCTAGTCTGAAAAATGAAAGTTTTCTGCCCATTTCGTAGATGAAAAAATGAATTTTGGAGAAGAAACACTTGACCTAAAAATATAGAAATGTCAGAGCTGAGATCTGAGCCCAGGCCTGTGAAACCCTCTTTTGCACTTAGATTTACCTCCGCAAGTGATTTGCCCCAGGCGTATGCGCCTTCTTCACGTCTGCTTCCGTTTAGGTAGGCCCACACTCGTTTTGTGTCTGGTTGCTCATATAGACCGCTCTGCTTGGCTGCTTTGGGCTTAGTTACAATGAGAGAATTTGGTGCGGATTGCAGTTCCTGGACTTCAGAAAGGTGTGCCTGTCAAGAGAAGCCCCAAAAATACCCTGTTCAGTGATCAATTTAATGTGAATAATAAATGTGATAAAAGCCAGAAATTATAACTATGAAGTACATTGAAAAGACCTAAGGCAGTGACTGCTAGATGTCTCAGCCTCTCCTGTCATAGCATTTTTGGTAAAGCTCTTTGCCTTGATGAGACACTGAAGACATTAACTATCGTTGGAGTAATAATAATAAGGTATGCATGTTGATAAACTATGTAACTTCCATGTATAATTTAGAGAAATGAAGAAAGACATGTTTCTGCCTTCATGGTATTTCTAGTACTGAGAGCTTTCTCTGAATATAACAAATGAGAGGTTTTTTTTTAAAATTAGAATCACATCATTTCTCTTAACCAAGGGACACTTAAGGAGTATGGCTGACTACTGTCTAAGCCTGCACTTGCTGTCCTCCATACAACAGCTGCCACCCTCACACTCTGTCAGATTCCTACTAGACACCTCTTCAGTCCTCTTCAAGCATGTCCTAGCTCAATGCCTCATGCACACTACCAGGTCATGGGTTTATCATTCTTAGCTTGGACAGGAGTCGTATCTCTAGTGATGTCAACTTCATTTTTCTTGCAACTTTAAGTTAGGCATGATTGGGACTTAACATGTTTTTATAAACTTGAGAAACTTTCTTAAATAAGAACATACCATTTAGATAAAAAAGAAAGTCACAAAGCAAGAAAGTTTTCCCTGTCTCTATCCCCAGGTCTCTCTCAACAGCTGACCTTTCTCTTTTTGACTCTGTATGTCTGGCATTCCTGAGTGATTAACCAACTGGAGTGAAACCACTTTTTTAGTTTCTCACTTTGAATGTCTCCACTGCAATTAGTACTTTGCTCCTTGCACTTTTTACATATTGAGACATACCCTCAGGAGTGAGGTGCAATGAAGCTATAAGGCTCAACTTGACTACAGTTATTATAATTACCTTCTACATATCCACTGGGCCTTTTTCTCCTCTTTGCTAAGGTCATAATTTCTGGTCTCCATTCAAACAAAACAGACTTTCATATGAGCTGGCTGTCTCTTAGATAGCTATTCTCCAAATGCCAATTCAATACTTGGCATATGCGTATGAGGTCATAACTGACCAGATGCTGAGAATATATTAATATTATAATTTTAAAATCCAACATTGTACTTTTAAATGCTTTCAAAGGGGGCAGAGTCTTTAATGCCTAGAATCCTAACAAGCCTACCTCTGTACATCTTATACGTTCTGTGAGTTTAATTTCCTCTTGAGTCTGCTCAGTCCAGCCTCCTTCAACCATCACCGGACGCACAGGGCTTCGGGTAGGAACCATTGTCGCCGAATGGCATGCTGCAACTCTCTGCCCTAGGGAAAGAAATCTCTGGAAATGCTGTTCCTGGTGGTAGGCTTTTAGATTTCAAATAAATTGGTTTGGCTTTCTATGCATAAAATACTCCACCCAGAAGCATAGGCTAAAATACTAAATATATCATAAAAGCAAAGATGCCCAGCATATGCATATTTACTCTATAGATAGAAAAATAAAGACTATGTGCTTACTTCCACCTTGGCCACAGCCTCACATACAAGAGAATATTTGGCTATAATTTAGTGAAACAGAATTCATAACCTTATGTAGTCCCTATCGTCTCTTCCAGTCTTAGAACATATGTTTTGTTCTCTTCACTAATAACATGTCTTTTCACCCACAATTAGCTTAGCAGCCTGGGGATTAAGTCTTTCTAAAATAATATTAACCCAGGAGAAAGGAGCCCCCTTTTTTCTATCTAATAATACCCTGTGAGCACGATTAGTTTCTGACATCTCTGCTGTGCTCTTTATGCTGTTAAGCTGTGGTAAAAGAAAATACTTATTAGAATATGGTGTTCTCAAGAATCACAGGCATAATTTAATAAATGATGTTGTTCAAATTTATGCATTTTTCACATGGGCCACTTAAAATTACAAAAGAAGCTTAAAATCTTATAACATTTGTTTTCTTTTTCTGCATTAATATATAATCAATGAATCTCCTACTGCTCTCTAAACTTAAGTAAGCAAAATGCTATGTCTTGTGTATTTCTTGTATAAGTCTCTGTTGATCTCTAGCTGTGGACTGGACAGTGTGCTAGATGGTGGAAACATCAACATGCTTGAGTCCTCACTTCAGGCAGGGTAAGAAATGTAGATATCAAGGAAATGATTCTAACAACAGTTGACTGCAATAGCGCTGCAGCTGAAAGCACAGGGTTTATCAGAGCATACAGCAGGAGCAGCTGGCCTAATCTGAGCATCAGAGAAGGCTTAGACAAAGTAACACTTAGGATGATAAAATAATAGGACCATTAAAGGGGAGTCTCAGTTTTATTGCCAAGGTACTCTCTCTCTCTCTCTCTCTCTCTCTCTCTCTCTCTCTCTCTCTCTCTCTCTCTCTGTGTGTGTGTGTGTGTGTGTGTGTGCATGTGTGTGTGTGTGTGTAAATTTGATTTTGAGGATTAAGCCTGCGTCTTGCTAAACTGCTAAACAACTCTTAAAGTGCAGATTTTCTAACTGTGGCTACAAACTCTTTAAAAACTATTCAGTATCTGAAGAAGACAAAAATAATGTGTACTTTTGTAGCTCAAGCTCATGAAAATAAACTCATCAATAAAAATAAATGACAGTAGTGACTTTTCAGTGAAACTACAATGCCAAGTATCCAATGAGCATTCATATATAATTTACGAATGTAGAGAAAACATAATTGAATGAATCAGATGAGTTACAGTAACAATGACACTAGGTAACGGGCTATGGAAAAGACTACAGTGATACCTCAACACACATTTACACTACATACAGCTTTTAACTCAACTTGATTTACAAAGTACACACAATATTAATTGATGACACATATTTATGGACATTATTTCAACAAATATTTTATTTATAATGCATTTTGAACATTGAAACTTTGTTCAGCTAAGGAGAGATCAGCAATATATTATCTTTCACATGGTTGAGAGCCAAGGATTGAATATAAAAAAACAGGAAAAAATATTACGCATTATTTATTTTTGTCAACTTCCTACTAATGGTCATATGGAAATGAATCCATTTGCACTATAATTTTCATACAGAGACATAATATCTCACAGAAGTTTTCAGTTTGGGGAAAAGTTTTACAGAATAAACTAATATTTATGTAGATAAAAGTAACATAAATTGAAGGCAGACAAAAACATGTGTTGGATAATTTATTTTGTTTCACATGAGACCAGAAGACAGAAACCATAATAGATAACTATTATTAGCAAGAATACCTCATCTACTCCTTTTTTTGTGGTTGCTTTGTTTTGTTTTGTTTTATGAGACAGAGTCTCAGTATGTTGCCTTGCCAGCACTGGATTCATGGGCTAAAGTGATCATTCTGCTTTAGCCTCCCAAGTACTGGGACTAGAGGTATGCCATAGCAGCTGGCTTTTCCCATGTTGCTATTTCATTACAAAGGGATGGAACTCCCCTAATAGTTCAGATAATTTCTCTGGTTGGAAATAATAGGCTGGTAATTCTTGCCCTAATTTTCTCTTTTTTTCTCTTAGCTAGAGAACAAGACAGCGTTGCTATTCTTTCATGCTGTACATCCCACCTAGACAGTGCTCCCACCTGCTTCCCACACAGGGAGGCCCACACTTGTTCAGCACCTTCTGGAAGGGCAAGTCCACCTGCCTTGGGATTTGAGTTAGCAGATCCACTTTCTATTAAATGAACAGTTCCAACATTGTTTTTTATATTGTTTGATCTGCATTTCTAAGCTGTATTTATCAGCTATAAGACCTCAAGTGGGAAACTGGATTTCCTGCTCAGGAACCCTTATACCAAATTTACTGAGTATTTATTATGTACTAACTACGTAGTAAATATTACACATTTGTTAATCATAAAACTCTACAAAATAATGGCTAGCATTATGATTGATAATACCAATGATCATGTTTTCAAATGAAAAGTAAAGTCAGTTTAGTGCAATGTCTGGTATGTTACGTTTGCTGCATTTGCCAATGGCTATCATAATATGAAATAATCAATGTAGCACTGTACATGTATCTCATACTTCTTTGATCCAGCCCTCAAGAAACATATGCATCAGGAATTGAGCTACAATTTCTTTCCTGATTTACCCTCATAATTTCAACATTTGAATATGAAAAGGATTCTCTTCAAAGTAAATACTTTATAAGGATGTGTTAAGTTCGTATTCAAATGACACAAAGTACATAATTTGTAAGTAGAGTTAAGAGTTATGTTTGCATTAAATTCTAAGAGAAACTACAACAGCAGGTCTCCCCATAATGCATATCAACTGACCAACAATAGACTGTTCCGAGCAGTGATACTGGAGATGACACAGAATTAAGTTTAAAAGCCTTTTTTTGAGACCTAATTATATTAAAAGGTAAAAACATGGCATAAAATCATAATTCAATAAAGGCAGCTCTTCCAGGTGCTATTTTCAGTATACAGCTTTCTACTGATTTAAATCAATATGGAAATAAAGCTTACAAAACTCCCTAAAACAGTGGTCCCAATATTTTGACACCAAGGATCAGTTTCATGGAAGACAATTTTTGTACAAACTAGGGCATGGAGTGGTTTGAGGATGATTCAATCATATTACATTTGTTATGTATTTTATTTTTATAATTATTGCTTTGTAATATATAATGAGGTAATTATACAACTCACCACCATAATGCAAAATCAGCAGGATCCCTGAGCATGACTTCATGCAACGAGATGGTCATGTCTGAGTGTGACGGGAGACAGTGCGGTGAGACCTCTCTGCTAATGTTAATCCATATTTGCAGCTGCTCCCCAGCATTAGTATTACTGCCTCAGCTCCACCTCAGTTCATCAGGCACTGAATGCTCATAAGGAGCAGAGTAGACAACCTTGGTCTCTAGCATGCCCAATTTACAGCAGGATGCTTAAGCTTATGAGAATCCAATGCTACTGTTGATCTGAGCAGCAGATCCAGGAGCTGAAGCTGAAACAGCAGTAATATGAATGATGAGGAATGGTTGTAAATACAGGGCTGATGGGGTCACTTAGTGGATAAAGTGTTCGCACAACAAGCACAAGGCTGTGGGTTTGATTCCCAAGCACCGTGTAAAAAAATCAGCCCAGAATGGTGGCACATATCTATAATCCCAGCACTTGGGAAGCTGAGGAGGGAGGATTGCCATGACTTTGAGGCCAGCCTAGGTTACTTAGTGAGTTCAGGACCAGCATGGACTACAGAGCAAGATCCTGCTTCAAAAAAAAAAAAAAGAGAGAGAGAGAGAGAGAGAGAGAGAAAATATTAAGCACAGATAGAACTTTGCTAGTTAACCTTCCACTCATCTTCTACTGTGTGGCCCTGTTCTTAAAAGGAGCTGTACCAATCCTTGCCCTGGGAGCTGAAGAACCCTGTATTAGAGTGAATAGTTGAAATCTCATTCCTTCTTTAAGTCAGTCATTTTACAACTATTCAAAGAAAAGATTAGAAGGGTATAGAATTTTTTATCTTTCATAAGGGAGGCAGTTACATGAACAGATAATTATAATAGTGTCATGAGGACCACAGGGAGAAACTTCAGGGTATAATTAACCATATCATCCCGGGCTTGGAATGTTAGAGAAGGATTCCGGAAGGGGAAGTAATAAGGGGTTAGGTAAAGCATGGAGAATGATCAGGCTACGACGCAAGAGGACAGGGGCAGGGAAATCTGAGCCAGAGGGAACGAAGTTGTGCCTAAACTCAGTCAGGAAAGTACCTCTGGGGTATTAGAAGAAAATTAGAGGAAAAAAAAAAAAGAAACAAAATTCAAATGAAGTGTGGAAAGCAAGGAGAAGGAGGAGCATACAGGAAATGAGGTCTTGAAGGGCCCCACCAGGGATTTGAACTTTGGGAGGTTTACAGCCTGTCATATTGTGACAATTTTGCAGCCACACATGACAATTCCAACCCCTGAGCATCACCACTATTTACATAGTAGAAACTGTTGACAAGAATGAAGGAGGGATAGGAATTAGAAAACCATTCCAGAAATCCCAAGACTAGATAATGTGAACTTGAGCTTGGACATGATAGTGCAGACTACAGGGGCTAAAAATCATTTGAGATCAATTTAAGAGACTTCAAGTTACAAGATTTAATAAGTATTTGCTGGAGAAGGTGAGAGAGAAGAAAGTGCTGAGCATGAGTCCCAGGTTTCTACACTGGAACACCTGGGTAGCTGGGGGTAGAATCTGCTGCCAGAGGAAACAAAGGCTGGCGTGGGAATGACACAACTGGTTTAGCTTAGGACACATCCGCGGAGTATTCAGTGGAAATGTCTAGTCATAGGGGAAGCAGAGGTCACGAGTGGTAATAGATGCTTCTCACTTGTATCCAACCAATAGTCCTTTAGTAACAAATGGCACACAACTATCTCAAAGCAGAGTTATGCTTCTGCATTAGGGTTATTAGAGTCTACTGAAGCAAGATTTGTAAGTTTTTGACACAAGACAGTGCACATACTTCCGAGTTTAAATTCAGCTACGACAACAACAAAGCTTGAAATATACTCTTTTTCTAATCTCATGTCTGCAAACGTTGTTTCTCCCAAAAGAATCATCTGTATCTCAAATGCTGGGAACACTACAAATTCAGGACCTTCAGTGAAATTTTTGTTTAAAACCTAATTCTAAAGCCCATACAATGCTAACTCACGGCTTAATTCAAAAGCGGTAAGATGGTTGTCTTACCCGAATATCCTCATAATGTATATATGTCATGTGGTATTTCTTTTAACATAAAATTTATAAATGTAAATTCTGCTCAAGTGATTATGTAACATAATACTTCTATTTCATTAAACATGAAGCATCTAGTGGTATAAAATACCTAGCAGTAAATTGAAGTTACCTTTAAAAATAGATAGGATGATAGTTGATTTCATTTGTACTGACCTTTTAATTGTCTCATTTTGTGTTTCATGATATGTAGATCAGCCAAAATCTTGTTCCTTTTTAGCCAGTTCTGTTTCTCTTTTTTTTCTGCCTTCTGCAAAGCTGGAATTAAAAATACATACTAATTTATCTTGCACACTTTTATCAACAGTAATTTATCATAAACACCAATAATTTATAAAGAACTTCCAGCTTCAAGAAATAGATTCAATTAGAAACAAGTAATTAAAAGGTAAAGGTCATTTAAAAAGTCAATTGAAAGATGACAGGGCTTAAGGCATTTCCTTATGGAATGAATGGAGTACAAAAGAAGAATGGCACTGTTCTATTATATAGATTTACCATATGCAGTAGTTATATTTCATTTTCCACATCTACAGAGTATTTGGAGGTGATGAAAGCCTACCTTGGAACCATTCATTTTTTAAACATCCACCTACTGCCTAAAGGGTGCAATTCTTAAAAATGAAAATGTGCAGACAGGTCGTCCTTAGTGTGAATTAAACTCATTTGTTATTTTCTAATGTATACCATTATTCTCAGTCTTCCAGATCAAGGATCTCTTTATCAACTAAATTAGACATTTTTCTGTGCTGAATACTCCACTCCAGTAAGAAAAAACAAGCAGTTGTGCAAATACTGGAGCATACCTATCCTTGTGTACAAAGTGATGAACTCTTTGTTCTCTGTGTGTCATGTCCTGTTGAGAACATACACATTTAATTCATTTCCTTATAATGACAAAGTTTATTTCTCTCTCTGTTCATATCGTGCTTGAAAAAAGGGAAAATAAAAACCTTACCATTTGGAGGTTGAAACGGTTCACCACAAGACACCCAAACAGCAATAGGATTTCTGAGGATGAAGGTGAGCGAAGAATTATCTATACCATCCAAACTATCAGATTTCACAGACCCTGGAAGTAACTTGTTTTCCATGTTCATTCCAAGGTTTTCTGGGAAACAAATGACATATGTATCATTATTTGATAGATAATGACAAAGATACTTTCCAAATTTTTTTATTGTTCAAAATATTCCATTCTTTATTAATGACCTTATTTAGACAAACTTCATAAGCAAGCAAGAAATTTCCATTATTATGACTGTAAACATATAAATTATTTTAATTTTTTTCCTTCATCTTTTGCCTGATCCTGAAGGAAATTTGAACTGGCTTGCCACTATCTACTCTGAAATGGAAAAAACAAGAGTATTTTTTAAAGTAAAAATGAAAAAAAGTAGAAGAAACTAATGGCAAAGATAAAGTATCAGTTTCCCTCTATGTAAGTAGATAGTAACATCTATTTCATTCTAGAATGATTTAAAAAATGCAGAAGAAGTAATGTTTTAATTTACTTTGGCAAGCATCCAAAAAAGCGTAGAAATTATATCTTTTATCATGGGAAATAAGTACTATCTTGTTTCTATTTACTACAAGTAAGTTCAATTTGAACTCTGAGTTTCCTATTAGCCAAAGCAGCAAAAAATACAATTTCCAGGATAATATGCCCACATGTAGAAATAAATTTCCAGAAAATGAAATTTTTTCTGGCCCTAAATCTGAGAGAAATTCATTCAGGTATCTTCATAAAGAGGTAATCTGCAATATAGTTAAAACAGCCTAAATAAAAATTAGAACAGGCTGAGAACTTACTATGTGCTGGGCATTTTCCAAGGACTTTTGCACACACTGTCTCAGATGATTCTCAAAATGACATTTTTAGGTAGAGTCTATTAACATTCTTCTGCTATAAATAAGATAACTGAGGTTTAGTGACAAAGTTGAGGATGGCAGGTCAGGTTTAGAATCTAGGCCACAGGACTCCAGTGCCTGTGCTCCTTATCACTTCCTACCTTCTAAGGACTATGATGAATTCTGATCGAAGACGTTTTCTTGGAAGTTTCTTAATACAAAGTGATAACATAATATCAAGCCACAGTTCTGTGAAGCAGGTAGCTTGCTGATGGCTCTACCTGATTCAAGATAGTCTTTGGAATATGAGAGGAGGGTGGGAGATATTGAAAGGTGGGAGACTTAAAAGGTAGTTAGGTCAGGAGATCGCTCTCCTCTGATGAGTGGGATTAATATCGTTAAAAAAAGACACCATGTACAGTGCTTGGCTTTGCTTTACACTATGTTACGTGCACCTTTCCTCACCTCTGGAGGATGCAGCCCTTATCAAGGCCCAAAACCTGTCAATACCTTGATCATAGACCTCTCATACTTCAAAGCAGTGAGAAATATACCTCTATTCTTCCTAAATTTCTAGTTTCTGAGTTTGTAGTATTCTGTTTTAGTAGCCCAAAATGGGCTAAAATAATATTCAGGTGAAAAAATACATATTGTGACAGTTAAGCTTGATTATGTCAACTTAACTGTCTTTGGAATTCACACTGTGGATTGGTGAAGCTCGTGTCTGAGTGGGTTTGGGTGGGTCATAAAGGTACCTGGAGGTCTCAGTCTGGTCCCTTGCTCTTTTCCTTGGCACTATCTGCTGCTGTGCTTCCTGGCTGCCATTGATTAAGCATCTTTGCCCCACCACACACTTCTGCCATGACATTTCTACGCTGGAGGCAGTCAACTAGAGACTGAGCTCCCCAAACTGTGAGCCAAATTCAATTTCTCTTCCTTTAAGTTGTGAACGTTGGGTATTGTGTCCATGAACAGACACACACATACTCATTTGACCTTCATGAGAACTCCATGAAGTAAGTCACTATCAGTTTCAGTTTTATAAATGAGAATTGAGGTACATGGTGGTTAAACAACTTGCCCGAAGTCATTCAAGTACAAGTAATGAATCTAGGACTTGAACATTGGTATTCTGGCTCCAAAGTCTATGTTTTTAACTTCTATGCCAGAAAATCTCACACTGAGAAAGTTATACTGAATCATTCCTAGCAAGATTTGCTTTCATTCCACAAAACATTGTTCAGGAACCAGCTCCTACATTCTAGTTTAACAGAATACACAATGAGTAAGCAGGTAATCATTATACCAGGAGCAAAACCTGCAATAGAAGTACATTGACCAGAACTTTTGAAAGTTTAAGAAGCAATGGAGACAACCTCAAACTGGGAAGGATGGATGGAGGATGAGGGGAGGAGGGTTGCAGGGAGGGAAGTGATCTCTTCTAATAGTAGAAAGAGCTCTGCAATGGTCTAGTAACAATTTCTCATGAGGTCTTCAGTGGTTTTTAGTTCTGAATTTCAGAAGAGAAAAATACTCATGTTTCATAAAGTAGATAAACTGTCAAGCATACTTTTTATTTTTGTAATTTATTTTTGATGCTAACATTTGCATTAACTTTTCACTTTTCTTATTCTGCAAGGTAAAAGACCAGAGAATCTCATTGATATTCTAGGAATCACTTATAAAAGTATCTGGTCTGTGATTTTAAAATTCTAAAAGTAATTGAGTCATGTTTAACATTTTCCTACTTAAATATAAATAGAACTAGCAAAGACCTGTAGACTCTAACCAACCTTCTATATTTTTAATTGTCATCACTTGTGTTCCAACAGAAGCTGTGCCTCTTTTTTGGTCCTCTGGGTCGTTCTGGATGAAAAGTTCATCTAGAGCCCATAAAACCAAGTCACGTAAGGTAAGGACTGTGGTTCCATCTCTCATATATATCTTGGATGCTGCTCTCGGAAGCCCAAGTTGTACTGTGCACTCTGTAAGAAGCTGGATAATACAGGTTGTAAAGAACTAACATAAGATAGCAATAGAATTGGAAATAACATTGAAGAATTTGCCATTTTACAAATCTATAAAAAAAACTTTGACTTAGGAAAATGCAATCTGAGTTATTATTGATATTGATTTTTGATTAGAGAAAATAATTTTAAATATTACACTGTTTGATCCAATCTCACGTTAGTCCAATCTTGCTGTGAAAATTCCTAACTCTAAAAATTTAACACAGCTGCTGATGCGTGTTAAGACATTTCAGCATCAGAGTATTTTCAAAGAAACATTCAATCTAGAAATCTACTTTCAATTACATTGCTTTATAAGGTATAAAATTATTGCAATACTTCATATTGATGAAGTGATTTAAAATAAATGAGTACTTAACTTTCATGCCAAGAGCTGACACATATTGTTACCTCCCTCCTGCACACAGGAAAACAGGCTGAGAGGTTAATCTTTTTGTTCAGGACCATAATAGCCACTCACATATATCTGAGTGAATCTTGGAGTCCGTAGCTGCAGTACTTTGTTTAGTTCACTGAATAGCAATATCTTGATTAAAATCTGTTTTCAACCAAAATGGTAAGGGAATGGAATGGACGCATATGTGAGTGCTTGCAGAGAAGCCTGTAGGGTAATTTAGTATCATGTTAACATGACCTATAGAATACATTGTTACAGGCATTGGCCTGAATGTGTAAACAGGAAATCACCAAGCAATAGAAGGACAAAGCTGGGGGTTTGGATCCCTTGCTAAGTCTATGCAGCCTTCATGGCAGACCATGTGGTCCCTCCTAACACAATCCCTGCTTTTCCACTCTGAAAACACAATGAGACACTGGATCTACAAATAAATACTCAGGTGCTCCAGATGACAAACAGGTGGCACCTTGTAGCCCAGGCAGATGGAGACAACTTGATGCTGGCGTGAGAAGCAAGGGAGAAGTAGACACTTTGTCACAAGAAGGAAGAAGTACCTTATGGTTTTGCTTTCCCTCTTTTTTATCTTTGCTCAGGAGCCAACCTAAAAATCATAGGCTGCTTTCATTTCTCAGTCTACATTTAAAAAATACAATAAAAAGGAATGCCTTTAAAGAAGCAGAGCTTTGTTTTATTTTGTTTGTTTGCTTGGTTGTGGAACCGGACATCAAGTTCAGAGCCTACACACTGAGCGACAACCTCAGCACATTTTTAGATTTGATTTTGAGGGTGTCTCACTAAATCACTACATTGCCCAGGCTGGACTCAACCTTGAGTTTCTGCTGCGTTTGCCTCCCAAGTGCTGCGTCACCGAGTCCGGCAAATGAAAACAGACAAGAAAGAAACAAACAAAAAACCCAGAGATCTTCACCTCATCAGCTTAAAATGGTGAATCTGTCCAGGGACATTTGTCACTTAGTTCTCTGCTTTTTCTCATCAGGACAATCACCATTATCATTACTTCTGAGGATGCAAGCAGATTTAAGTGATAGCCACTTACCGTGGGGAATGTTCCAGCCACAATTAACTTCCCATTATGATATCCATTCCCATTTTTGTATGCAATTATTTTCACTGCCTTCTGGTGCGTCGCTGTCATGCCACTGTGAGATACAGCTTGTGTGTAGGTCTTCATCCGTAAAGATAACAGACGCTTTTCATAATAATTCAGAGTGTTTTCAGCCTCGTCAGTTGATAAATCAGTCTAATTTATTAAAAAGAATTACACTTACAAACTTTTTTTAGGTATGTTGAGCCTATTTCAGTCTTAATGTACGTGTGCACACAGGCGTGCATGGTATTTGAGTTTTGCCTTGCTCCTTGCTACAGTGTAGCTATGGAATACCGCAGTAGGAAGCGCCCTAGCCCAGAACCCCTCACTTCTCCTTCCAGCTCTGTCACTGAGTTACAAGGAGACTTGTGGGCAGCTGGTTTGTGTCCCTGCCTTTCTCTGTTTTATTTAGGGGAGCGAGAGGTAGTGTTTGTTTGCTTTTGTTTTCTCCTATGACAGGAACTAAAGAAAACAGTAGGGCTAGAGAGAGCCGAAGGAGACAGACACTTACACAAATTACTTTCCCCTATTTTAATTTTAGAAGGATGCCATCCCACTGTGGAGGGCACCAATGATGGAAGGAATGAGGGTTGCACACTTACGCTCTCCCTGTCCATTTCTACCTAGAACCCTGCACGGAGGGCCAAGGGCTGAGATGCTGTAGCAAGCTGGGGAGATTCTTTACAACCAGCTCCTCAAAGCCAAATTCCCCCGGAGGCTTTCCGGAGGACTGACTCCTTTCTCCTTTAGAGTGAGTGTTTCACTTGAGGCTGTGCAATCTCTTACCACTATGCCCACAAGATGGGTCAGGACCCAAAAAAATGAGGAGGGTGAGCTGAGAACAGGGCAGTCAAGCCCTAAAGAGCCCACAAGACAGCAAGGCCGCCCACCTTTTAGGAATCACTCCTTTATATTTAGGAATCATTAGTTTAGGAGTCATTCCTTTTTATTTGAGTATATAAGTCACCTCAATTCTTTTCACTTCTAAACATGAAGAGAAGAATTTTTTTTGAAATGGTACCATTATAATTAAGGTCACAAGAAATTGACGGTTTTCTTTTCTTTTCTTTTCTTTTCTTTTCTTTTTTTTTCTTTTCTTTCTTTTCCCCCCTCCAGGAGCTCTAAATAGTATTAGATATGGACGTATGGATTTGAGAACCCAAATGAACAGATATCAAGCAACAATGTGTCAGATTCTTCCTAAAATGCTTTGTGCTCATAAAAAGGAGTTTACCCGGTGGAACTAGGGGGGGAAATGAAAAGCCAACTAACTGCTCTGCCAAATAAAGATTTGCCATTACTTCTTCACCTAGAATCCACACAGAGCGCAGGGAAAGGTGTCAGCAGATTAAAGCTGCAGAAGTGCCCAATTAACTTCAAAGAGTGGATCGAACTATTAATAGACAATGTATTTTAAATTACAATGGGGAAAAGGAAATCGATGCAGACAGGAGAGTAAAGGTGCATACAAGGAAGATGAATTGGATAAGTGGAGATGAACTTCAATGCGAGGCTGGTAATGAACGCATCAAAGTTTCCAAACTGTTGCCACCTGTGCATTATCGGAGCTCAGATCATTACATACCTTGGCTACGCTGATGACCTTGAAAGGCCCGCGTGATAGCGGTTTCTGGGTTTTAGAGCCTGAGGCACAAAGGAATGGCATCCCTGGAGGCAACAGCTTCAGTCCTTCCTGTTCTCTCACGGATCGTCCACAAGCCAGGCAGAGCATTGTTTTACTCCTTCTACCAGGGCAGAAATAATAGTAACCCTAAAATGGGAGACAAATGATAATAGCACTTAATAAAATACTTTATGATATAAGTCAGACACTTTCATTGTCAAGTGCTAAACTTGAACCTGCATATAGTCTTTCCAAATTTCATGATGGCAATTCAACACCAATGAGCATAGCCTTTGTCCAGAATCAAGGATGGCCAGTTTCAGATCTGAGGTAGGAAAGGTACAATGTAAGCAAGAAACATCTTCTTGTGCCAATCTAGCTTTCTAGCACATGATCCATCCTACATTAAATATATCAGATCCAAGGACACCAGAGCCAAGATGAAGGAGTTCCTGCCAGTTCAAAGATAGGCTGCTGGGCTCTTGCAAAATCAGTAGTAACTGACCTATTTTGAATGCGTTTGAACATATAAAATCTCATGTGTCCATACTGATCTTACCACTGTAAACAGAATAAACAAAAACTCAAATAAATTAAACAAAACAACACATCATAGCACTAAAAACTGGCCATTGTAGAGTATGACAGATTATTTCCAAAAATGGCCACAAGGAGACTGTCCCAACCCAACCCTCTTGGTGTGCTCTTTCAAAGTATGTCTTTGCTATTCCTCCAGCCCAGAGGTAGAATTCTTTCTCCTTCTCTCTTTTTGTGAATATTAGCAAATACCATGTGACCTTGCTTGCAGCACACACACACACAAAAGAACACAAAGCAAGCAGATGTGTATGAAGTTTCTGCACATGGCGGCTTGTTCTCTTCTGGCTGCAGTTGGAACTCTGAGACCACAATGCCAATAAACTTGAACAGGCCTTGCCCAGACGCCAAGATGCTGGAGAACAAACACCCCAGCTAAAAACCTACCAATTCCCAAACATGCAAGAGAGGCCACCTTTGTCCATCTAATCCTCAGAGAGCTGTCAAACTACCAAAGAATAACCAGATGGATACAGCCACACAATAGTGGCCCATGGCAAGACCAACAGATTTATCTCAGTAAGCTCAACCCAAGTTTATGGCCCACAAAGCAGAAAAATGCCATTGGTTTAAGCTAGTAAAATTTTTGAGTTTTTATACAACAAAAGAGAGAGGGAAAGAGAAAGAGATAGAAAGAATTAGCACTTGTCCTTCCTTTCCTCACAGAGCATATTTTTGAGCAATCAAGTATCACTTCATAAGGTAATATTCTGTCTTATATAAAAAGTTCAGCAAATAAGTATAGAGAAAACAAGTCAATTAGACAAAATTGACATTTTTTAAATAGAGTGTAGTCATCAAATTAAAGTCATTGGAGAAACTTAATATAGGATGAGGCTGAATCCCTTGAATCTACTAAAATCTAATATTACTAAAAATGGAAAATCTCAATATTGCCTGTATGGTGATAAATATGAAATAAATTGGAGAATTTATGAAGTTTCTGAAAAAAATGTGAAATGTAACAGTAAGCACAGCTTTACTGCTCAGTTCCATTTATAGGAATTATGAGGTTACGTATAATGTTACAAGGAAACAAATTCAAATATAGAGAATTCTAGTCAATGGACCTAGACAAGGCAACCAAGACCATTGTTTAGTCTTACTTGAAACCAATAAGCCATAAAAAGAACTTTCTTTACAAATGGGGTAACAGCCAAAAGTTGTTAATTTTGTTGTGATATGTGAAATGAAAATTCACTTTAAAGGTGAAATAATAGCATGTCTAAGACTGGACAGTGACATAGCTGAATTCATATAACGAGGAATTGAAGACTCATTTGTATCTGTTTTGAAATATGCATGAAAATTTCTACAATACAACTTGAAGGTACTTTCACATAGACTGTTCAATTCTTCTTCTTAATTCTCCTTCATTCTTTCTTAATTGGAATCCCAGGATATATAAGTGATTTTTAATTTAAAAAAATCAGTGTCCAAGCATCCAGGAATAGGGAGATAGTTCAGTAGTAGAGTGTTTCTGCAGCACCTAAAAAACCTCGGGTTTAATCCCCAGGACCAATCAATTAATAAATCCATTAAAATTAAAATTTAAAATAAAATATACGTGTTCAACTCATATGGCCATAGCTTTCCAGGAGGGAAACAAAATCTTGCTTTTGTAATGTTGATGCAATATATATGTGCACAGAATAATCAACCTCAATGTAACCATTGTGTATCATATATACATGCTAATAAAAATGCTTTATTAAGTTTCCTATTTCACCTTTTTTTTCTTTTTTATCTTTCAGAAGAAAGAACTACTTACCGGCTGATCAATATTTTCTTCTTTAATGACAGATGCTGTACAAATACCAGAAAAATTTGCTGATGTGATTTCCTTATCCAGAGTAGCGCTATGAAAAGCTATAAATGTTTTTGCACTTTCTATGTAATGCCACTTTTGATTGGCAGTTCCATTGTTATATGGCTTATATTTCTTAAAAAGAAAGAGAAAATATAAGTCAAATAAAGTTTATGAAATGTTTTAATAATCAAAATTTTCATTTTATAAATTCAGAAAATGTAGATAATTACTCGTAATACTACTGCACACTGTTGACTACTATTGATATTGGTGAATATGTTCATAATTTTATACCTATAAATATGCTTAGTTTAATATACAAAAATAGAATAACAAAACACATATAAGTTGGTAACTGCATTTTTTAAAGTTTTATAAACCAAGAACCTTTTTCTAACATTTTTGAAGGATATTTTCATTTCATCTTAGGGATATTTTATCTTACTAATTTCCTGTAGTTAACATGTAGATTTTTTCTTAAAATTTCCAAAAATAAACAAAACAACATTGAACAATAATGTAATTAAATCTTTGTGATATTCTATGTCTTTACAACAAAGTTCTAGAAATATAGTTGCTGATAAAACCTGGTCACTTTAAAGATTGTGATATATCTCATCAAAATTCTTTTTAGAGAATTAATTTTACATTACACTTTCACAAGTAATATATGAAACTAATCCCTTTCCCCCACATTCTTGCCGAAAATGGGCAGTAGCTCCCTTAAACATTGCCTTAGTACATGAAAAAAAAATTATTGCCTTGTTGGAGTTTTAATTTACATTTCACTGATATGCAAGGACATTTTTCCTAAGTACATTCAGTTAAATATGTAATAGAAACAGAATATTTATTACAATTATTAAACTTGGTTCAAATATTAGTTGAGAAATAGTCTTAACAGAAACTGAAACAGTAGATCAGTTCTAACTAAACCTATTATGACACATCAAAGAACTTTATAATTTATAACACCTACTTTGCCCAGTGAGAGATTAATACTAAAGAAGGAAATAAATTAGTCTTATGAAATGATTTTATAGGTCAGACAAAAGAGCCCCTCAGAGTCTAAAAAACCAATGATTATATATTCAAGGAACAAAAGGGTCTCATAGCAATAATCTAACATATCTCGTTTTGATTATTTTTACATGAACTTTAATATTTTCTCACAAAATGATTGCTTCAATAAATAAAAATGAAACACTAGCAAAGAAAGTATCTTGAAACGTAATTAAAATTAACTTGGGATTAAATTTATTTCTTACAAAACGAGGACCTTAAGGGAAAATGTCTGTATTTACAATTTTATGAATCTGATTAAGGAACAAAATTTGCATTTGTATGAGGTTTTATCTCACTGTGGTCTGTGCTAAAGAGGCACCTGACAAGGAAGAATGCAATGCTATGTAGATTGTGTCTCCCAGAATAAATTTTTAAAGCTTATTTATCTTGAGGATAGAAGATTTAATTAAGCTTTGGTAATTGTCCAGATTGCTATGTCCCAATTTTGGATTCAAGGCCTGCAAAACAGTTTCTTCATTGCTATTAAAAACATGGAATAAAACAAATGTTATTTGGAAACAGTATGTTCTGTTCAACAAAAAAGATAGAAATATTGTGGAGCTGACAGAAAGTAAATGCAGAGCAGACCCATCCTAAACTTTCTCTACTCCCAGCAGGGAAAACATATTAATTTACAAGTGGTTTTGGTTATAAGTGAAAATGACAGATGTGAAAAGCCGTGAGGTCTTTGCCTGAACTCAGATGAAAATCAGACTTTCTGAGTCTTCAAACATTGTTCGGCTGCTACAAGTATTTACTAAGAATTTCATTATAACCATATTTCAAATGTTTTGTTTTGTAGCATTCATATTGAGGAGATCATAACTTCCAACAAGACCTCCTCACTCAGACTGCCCGCTCCGGTCACTGGGGAAGAGGGCCTCCATATGTTCCGCATGATCAAATTTAGGTGCGTATTACATCCGTTCACTTGATGGCAGCCCCATTGAGAGTGTAAACTCCATGAATTCGATTGGGGCAATTTCTCATGCTAGCGATTGGATTTGATTTCAGTAACCAGCGTAGAGCTTGACATGCAGCAAGCCCACAACCACCATCTGTTGTATTAAACTAAATTAAGAGATCCATGAACATGCTCAATATGAAATCTAGGCAGACTATTATAAATATTTTAACAATGACATTCAATAGCATTGTGTGACAGCCATTCTCCACAACAAGGTGGCATGGCACTTTAAATTAATTTAATTTAAAAGGCCATGATTACTCATTTGCCTCTTACCTGAACAATAACTGGATAGCCGCACGCTTCAAGTCTCGCCTTGGTCATACACACCGCCAGCACCAGGTCTGGGTTACTCACCAGGTGAAAGGTCCTTGAGGAAATAGGATTAGTCACATCCCAGAGTAGTGTGGCCAGATTAGCTCTCCTTTGTGCCACTTGCATCACTGTGCTTCCTCCCAGCTCCACATATGCTCCGTGACAACGAACGTGAAACCTTTATTTCTCCCCTTGTAACCATGACCTTGAGTTCTCCCTTGCTGCTGCACAGAATCAGCAGGATGAAGTGAAGATAACAACGGGGTGCCCAGAGGGCACAGTCTTGTGGCCGCCTCCTAGCTCAGGCCTACCTGGTAATCTTGCTTACTGCTCCAGGGTGCAGGCCTCTGTCTGTGCCAGTACCCTTATTCCCTTTCTATGCCAATGTGTCTGGTCACCATACACAGTCCTACATGTGTTCCAGAGACTTCTTGCTTAGCAACCTTAGACCAACTCACCAGCAAAATTTCTCTACCATCCAGTAGATGTATACGATACTGCACCTTTTAGCCCAGCTTTGCGAAGGGTGTTAATTCTCAGTTTGTCCTTTATTGGGAACTCTCTATTAGCCCTATGTTAAGGCATATAATGTATAATACAATACATATCCATAATTGTGTGAAACTCATTCAAGTAACAAATTGGTGTCTGTCTGAGGTTTTTATGTCACTGTGGTATACTCAAGATTTAGATGTGGGAATGTAATTTAATGCTTAAGTACCTTGTGTCTCCTCGATTTTCTGTAACATTACATAAATTGCGAGGAAAACTAATGTTATTAAATATAACAAATACTATATTATAATGCACACTATATATGATATAGAAATACAGAATATTTCTGAATATAAAGGGGATTTTCTGTAGGTTTTTGCTATGCATTGTAACCCTGAGTTTCCCCACGTCTCACCAGCTTAACAGAACAAATGAGTTTCAATATCCAATACATAATTTTATGTATAATGTATATAATAGTTAATGTTTGACCACTGTTTAATGATTTGTTATATTCTACTTCCCCTACCTAAGTCACTATGTGATCACTATTTCAAGATTGTACCTGAACTGACAAACTTTTCTTGTCCAGTTTGCTATTATTGAGAAAGAATGAGAACAGTTAGTGGATCCTGGAACTAAACTGCCAGGGATGAATCCTGGGTCTACCTCTCAGTATCTGTGTGGCTTTGTTCAACAACACTGTGCCTCAGTTTCCTCATCTGTAATAATGGAAAATTAAGTGAGTAAACATGTACAAGACTCATAGAAAATTCTAAAATATACATAACATATTGTCTACGATTATTAATGGTTAATTCTTTTTTAAAGGATTTTCCCCAAACTCCAAGATGTATGTCGAATTTTTTACAAAGTAGCCTTAACTGGAGCTAACGTAAGTCTTCCTTAACTGAAAATCAAAATAAAAATTATAGAGTTAAAATCGTCAAATTCTTTTTCTTGCATCGTTTAAAAGCAAAAACAAAACAATCATTCAAAGCCTCCATCTGTTTAGGAAAGCCAGTCCTTCATGTCTGCCAACAAGGTTGCATCAGAACCAGTGGCGGCATTCCTACTGTGGAAAATACAACTTGTCCTGAATATAAATCTAATAATATGAGATGGAGGGAAATAAGAATGTGGAAAAGGATCCACTATACCTGTAATCTCTTTGTTCTTCGGGAGTTAAAAAATTTCAGATAGCTAATTCAAATATCTGAACCTAATATATCTTCATTGTAAAGAAAATTTAAAGTGCTAAAAAACCCCAGTAATATCTATAACAGAACTTCTAAAATCATTCATACTTCTACAAGACAATCACTATTAATCTTACATTATGTTCCTTCCCTTATTGTTAAGGAATGAGGTATTTTTTAAAATCCAAATGGATTATCAGTCCTGTTAAATATCTTTTTAACACTTACTAAGACTGAGCACTGCCAGTGAGTTAGTGCTCTGTAGTGTTCATCTCTGGAGCCCCAGCATGTGGCACAGCTCGCACCATGCAATTTTTATTGCTGTTCAATAATATTACTCAAAAAGTGAGTGATTATATATTTTCTGCCGTGTGCTACTGAGATGTCAAGACTGTTTGTTTCGCTATCTCTCTGCTTTTGTGTTTTCATGCCACCACGCCTGGCCATCAGAGTTCTGTTTTTTCCTTCCCTTTTGGAATGGCTCTGTTGACCAGAGTTCACCCACTGCAGAGGCATGCTTCGATTCGGCAGGAAGCCTGAGCTCACTGCCCTTCCACGTAAGCCTCCAGGAGCCAGCAGCAAGGTGTAGACAGACTCAGCTTCCCAGCAACACTCAGTGGGATGCCAATGCCTCTTACATCAAGACAGGATATGAGCACACACGGGTAATTCAATCCTTTTGAGCTTCAATTTACCTTGTCTTGCAATCACATGACTAAGACTCAAGGATTTTTAAAGACCTCTTTTAGCTCCAAACTCTCTACTACTGTGTGTTCTCTTCTATAATTTTGAGTTCTGATGAGAAAAGGTTTATCCCTGAGGACCTCTTTCACATGTTCCTTCAGAGACCAGACAATTAACTCAGATTGTACCACAGCTGAAAATAAGAGAAAAATGTCATATTTATCTTAGAAGTGGACCTAGACCATTTTCCTAAATGGCTGGAAATCAAGCAGGTGAATCCTTGGCTGCTTTGTAGAATGTTGTTGCTCATCTCTGGTGATGCTAGACTACACTGTATGCCTACCACAGCAAAGCCTTGTTCTCACAGTCATAATCTCACTTAAGACATTTTGATAATTATTTAACATGTCAGATTTCCTAAATATTTTCCATTTTAAGTAGGGGACCAAAGCTAAAAGGCAAGGCAAGAAGACCCAAAGAACTAAATAGGGAAACTAATGGCAGAAAAGTGCTGGCACAGCGACAGTGACTTGGTCCCTTCCACTATATGGGCAGCAAGCTAGTCTACATTCTGTTCATACAAATACTGGATGTGTTGTTTCCTCCCCAGATGCTGACTTACTGCCTGAGTAAAACACAGAGGATAAGAAGACTGTGAGTAACCCAAACGGAATTTTTTGCAGGATTCTGCTACATAGTGTAACCCAAAGTACTTCAGATGCATTAGCTGGTCAGAACAAATGGGTTTCAATACTCAGTTATGTGCACGAACAGAACGATATAAAATCTGAGGGAATATGCCATATGCACGCCAAGAGAAAATATAGAAGGGAGTTCAGAAGACTATCACTGTGAAGACCCATTTCTGTCACTGGACATACACTACCCTGAGTCATGCCCACATCGCACTGTCACGGCTTCTGCAACACCACCACCCCAGCCATGGTTCCTTCCCCAAATGTGTCAGGAATTTCTATAGCACGGCTCAGGTTCTCATGAGCAAGACATATCCTGTCACCTCACACTGCTCTGTCCCACCTCCTCTAAGTCCCCATCAAGAGATCAGCCAACACTGCCGTTCCCCTCCCACCAATGGTCCCTCTCTTCTATGGCTTGAGACAGGAAGGCCTAACGTGACAAAACTTCAGAGTGTCCTAGAGACTCAAAGGACACTGAAGGAGACTTTCTTACTGATCGCGGTTAGATCTCCCACTGTAGTGATGTCACGGCCCAATAGCTCAGAGCTGCAGGCAAACTTCTACATTAAACAGCTTCTGTTTCCTCCTGTTTTCTTCATAGCACTCAGATAAATGGAGGACAAAACCACTGACAGGCATTGAACAGGACACAAAACTACAGCTTTCTTCTCATGACCAAGTATTGGGGCTGAACTCATTATGGGTGGTTTTCTCTTGCCTTTGGATCAAATAGCTTATTTCCCATGCATGTCCACCTGAGTTCATCAGCCAGGGTCAAATTCCAATTTAAGCTTCAGTGAATACCTACCTCTACTTAATATAAAAAGGGAAGACAATTGAAATGTATTGTTAAGTGTAATAATAAGGTTGAGGTAACACTAGAATATTGAGTGCATAAGGACAATGCTTTTTTATCTGTCTTTTTTCTTTATCTGTTTTGTTCCTTACTAAAACACCAGCCCCTAAAACACTGTAGCTAAGTGAATGAATTCTGGTCCCATATAGAAAAAAAAATCTATGACAGAAAAAAAAAAAAAAAGCTTGCTATGCCAGCTCCCCGTTGCAAAGACAGCTTCACCTAGATGAATGGGGCAAAGAAAGACACTCAACAACTTCATTTACATGGTTGGCTTTCTGACCTTCCCTGAGACAAGGTGAGTGCCTAAGGATGTAGATCAATGGTTAGAGTGCTTGCCTAGCATCTACAAGACCCTGTTTTTGATTCCCCAGCATTACATAAAAAAACAAAACAAAACATGAGCTGCGCATGGTGGTGCACACCTGTCATCTCAGCATTTGGGAAGCCGAGGCAAGAGGACTGCCTTGAGTTCAAGGTCAGCCTAGGATACATGAGTTCAGAACCAGTCTTTACTACAGAATGAGACCCTGTCTCAAAGAGAAAAGATATGAGTTTGGTAAGTGTTCCTTGCCAGGGACTTTGCCCATCTCAGAAAGGGAGCAGAGTAAAATAAGCTCTTCCCTGCCTATGCTGGGCTCACTGCTGCCACCTGCTGAAGGCTGTGCAGTCTCTATCAAGTACAGGGTCAGTATTAGTTCTTCCTATCCCGGAACATGGGATGTCTTTCCATTGTCTAAAGTCCTCTTCAATCTCTCTTTCAGGGTTTTGTAACTTTCTTTGTACAAGCCTTTCAATTCTTTAGTGAGGCTTATTCCTAAGTATTTTGTTGTTATTGTTATTATTGTGAAGAGGGTTGTTTTCTTGATTTCTTTCTCATTGGATTCATTGTTGGTATATAAGAATGCTATTGATAGGTATTGATTTTGTAACCTGCTGCTTTGCTGAATTTATTAGCTCTAAGAGTCTTTGGGTGGAATTTTTTGGGTCTTCTATGTAGAGTACCATGTCATTTGCAAATAGAGATATCTTTACTTCTTCCCTTCTGATGCATATTCCTTTTATTCCTTCCTCTCTCCTGATGTCTTTTGTCAAAATTTCAAGACTATATGGGATAGGAGGGGTGACAGAGGACATCCTTGTCTTGTTCCTGAATTCAGTGTGAATGCTTTCAGTCTTTCTCTATTTAATATTATACTGGCAATGGGATTGCTGTAAATAGCTTGGGTCATGTTGAGGTAGGGTCCTTCTATCCCTATTTTCTTCAGAGTCTTTATTATAAATGGGAGTTGGATTTTGTCAAATGCTTTTTCTGCATCTATTAAGATAATCATATGATTTTTCTCTTTGCATCTATTAATATGTTATATTACATTTATTTATTGTTATATGTTGAACCATTCCTGCATCTCTAGAATGAAGCTCACTTAGTCATGGTGTATAATAATATTGTCAAAATGGCTATACTTACAAAACTAATATACAGGTTCAATGCAACACCAACCAAAATATCATCTATATTTTTCTCAGAACTGGAAAAAAACTTTGAAATTTATATGGAACTAGAAAAGGCACAATTTCTAAAGCAATACTAAGTGACAAGATCAAAGTCAAAGGAATCACAATCCCACACTTCAAAAAATACTAAAGCAACAGTGATTAAATCTACATGGTACTGGTATAAGAACAGACATGAAGGCCAGTGAAAATGAACTGAGGGTACTGAAACAAATCTAAATATTCTCAGTCACCTGACATTTGACAAAGGAGCCAAAATAATTCATGGGAGCAAAGCCAACATTTTCAACAAATGGTGCTGGGAAAACTGGATTACCGCATGCAGGAGAATGAAATCAGACTCCCATCTGTCTCCACACACTAAAATCAGATCAAAATGGATCAAAGAACTGAACATCAAAACAGAAACACTAACTCTATTGGAAGAAAAAATAGGTAAAACCCTAGAAGACATAGGGACAGAAAAGGAGTTTCTGAACAAATCACCAGCAGCTGCACAAGAAATCCCAGCAAGAACCAATAAATGAGACTATGTTAAAGTAAAAAGCTTTTGCACAGCGGTAGAAAAAATGAACAAGGTGAAGAGATAACCCACAGAGTGGGAGAAGATCGTCACCAGCAACACTTCAAAGAATTAATATCTAGAAAATATAAAGAACTCATTTAAAAATCCCCTAAAATAAACGACTTCATCAGGAAACAGGCAGCTGAAATGAAAAAAAAAAAATCTCAGGAAAAGAAATACAAATGACCAAGAAGCACAGAAAAAATGTTCTTCATCAATGGCTGCCAGAGAAATGAAAATAAAAGCAGTGTTGAGGTTTCACCTTACCACGGGGAGAATGTCCTACATCAAGCACTCAAAAAACCACAGTTGTTGGCGAGGGTGTGGAATAAAAAGAACTCTTCTCCACTACTGGTGGGAATGCAAGCTGGTACAACCATTATGGAAAGGAGTCTGTAGATTCCCTAGAAAGCTGAGAACAGAAATCCTATTTGATCCATCCTCTGCTTTACTGGGCATGTTCCCCAAAGAAATAAAGCCAATACATATAAAAGACACAGATTTTCCCATGTTTATAGTAGTACAATTCATAATAGCCAAATCCTGGAAACAGCCTACCTACCCATCAACAGAGGAATGATTAAAGATGTGGTATCTATACACAGTAGAATACTACACAGCCATAAAGAAAGACAGATACGAAACATTTGAATGAAAATGTTAAATCAATAATGCTGACTGAAATAGACCAAATACAAAAGACTGACTATAGATGGTGTCTCTCTTATGAAATTCACATAAATAATTGCATAAAAAGACCCCAATACAGGTGGCAGTGTAGAAAGAGGGACAATAGACTTCTAGGAAAAGAATGAATCTCTGAAAAATAGGGGGGGTGGATGGTCATTAATTCCCAAAACTCCATGTCTTTAATGTGTTATAGAATTTGGAATGCATAAATAAATAAATAAATAAATAAATAAATAAAGTTATTTTAAAAAAACAAAGTACAGTGTCACAAGCCTTGAGTGTTGTCGGTCAGATGATAATCTAGTGAAAGTCACAACTCTGCTAGAAAATGTTTTCAGATGCACAAACATCCATTTTTGAGCGGTATGTCAAGGAATAGAAGAAGTTCCTGGATGGAGCCCTTACTACACTTACCTTACTATACTGTGGCAGAATTTCAAACAAAACAATTTAAAATACAGTTTCATTTCTTGTTAGGTTGAAGAAATGTTCAATCATACACAAAAATACAGAGAAATATGTAATGAGCTACTATGCACCTAACAACCAGCAACATGCTATTCTTGTTTCATCCATTCATCTCAACTTTGTAATTTTTACTTTTGATAATATTTAAAGTAAATATGAGAGATTCTTTTACAATTATATCTGTAAATAATATTACACATCCAAATGATCAGGACTTTCTTTTTAACATGGATATTAAATCATTATGATATTCAATAAAGGTAATAATTTCTTAGTATTATCAGAAAACCAAAGTTTTTTTAGAGTTTTTCTCATCTTAAAAATAGGTTTTGACATGAGTTGGTTTAAATCTGGACTCAAGGCAAGACATGAAAATAAGTGACTACAGCTGGAGAACAGCACAGTGCTTAGAGCGCTTGTCTGGCCAGCACGAGGCCCTGAGTTTGACTTCTCAGCACCACATAAGGCGGGCACGGCAGCACACGCTTGTAATCCCAACCTTGGGAGGTTGAGGCAGGAGAACTGATGTGAGTTCAATTTCAGCCTGGGCTGCATAGTGAGTCTAGGATCAGCCTGGGTTACAAAATGAGATCCTGTCAAAAAAATTACTTAACAAAAAAAGTAAAATAAAATAAGATACTATATTTGTGAAGGTAGTGATTTTTACAGTGTGATTAGAAGCCAGTCAGTTGATTATCTTGTGAAGGAAGAGGAGGTATGTGTGTTGGGAGCAACAGGGATTAATGAAAAGTACCAAAAATTTTAAAAATTGAGAACTTAGAATTCTTACTTGACTGCTCCATATCATAAAGATAAATTAGATGAGAGTCTACTCTTCAGTGCAATGACCAGATAAAACCAGGTAGCCAGTAGGTCAGGCTGATGTTCCTTATCTGAATCTGTGGTAGATAAGTTGTATGGAGCTTACCTAGCATTGGTACTTCTTTCTTTTTCCTTTGGCTAGGATAAAGAATTATCAGCTCTGTTTAACAGAAAATCCCAAATCCTGCTTGCTCAGTGGGGACTATGCCTGATCTCTTCAGACTCAGACTTGCCTTTTGACATATGAACCCTTATACAAAATGGGCTTACCTGCTGTCTTCCTTGTGTGCCCAGTGCTGATGGCTATCATCAGATTTCTTCTCCACCAACACCACCTCTGAGCCCGAACGGAGGCTCAGACCTCGCACCCCCAACACGAGCTGAGGAGCTGCACAGCATATAATTTGCCCATCTCTGTATTCAAACTGCTGACGGCAAACTTTCTGCAATTTACTGCGTTTTGGAGAATGGCTGAGATAAAGAAAACTCCATTAGTGGCAGAAAGATGTCCCACACACCTGATGAGCTGGAGATTACAGATGCCGCGGGCGGGAGGCTCGCCGTGGCCGCGTTGGCCTTGCAGTGGTGAATGCACTGTCAGGACGGCAGCGAGGCCGTTAGCGCTGCACTCACACGGAGTGGAATTCTGAGTCTATTCTGTAGCAGAAGTAAATGTTTGTCTAAGAGGACATCTGAGGATGTCATCAGTTTAAAGAAAGGAAGTTCACTCAAAGAAGGAATGTAGTTAAAAGGGAAAAGTGAAATACAAAAAAAGAAGCAGAAGGAAGGGAGTATGTGGACAGCAACAGAAATGAAAGAGGCTGTTGAGTTACGATTGTTTCTGTCTGCTGTCTACAGTGCACCTGGCAAGTAAGACGCCATTCCTCATGTATGTCAGGCTCACTCACCAATTCATAAAATATCCTAACAGAATATAGCAATGCACTAAGTTAAAAGATTTTTTTATGTAAAGATCTTAAGGCACTAAGCAGACTTGTGAGCATGTGAACTATTACAGTACATTGGCAATTAAATGAATCTAAAGAAATTTATAAAGTTCCTACTATGTGCATGGTCTAATGCTCTCCTACTATGTACGGTCTCATAGTAACTGTCACAAGTGTCTACATCATGTAACTCACAAATTCCAGTAGCTCCTTCTGAAATGTACTCTACAGGTGTCATGTTGAAAGCTGGGACGTGATCTGAAGGGGAGGTCACTGGGAACTTGACCTGGAAGGGTAGAGTCTTTTTCCCAGCTTCTCCCTCTCTCTGCTTCTTGGCTCCCATGTAGTGAACAGCTTTTCTCTGCCAGACCCCCTCACCATGCCCTTTCTGCCTCAGAGGCAGGCAATTATGGACTGAAACATCTAGAACACACGAGCTAAAATAAACTTCTCCTCTTTAAGTTGTGGTTGTTGGGTATTTTCCCCCAGCCAGAGGAAAATGGCTGAGACACTGCTATAATGTTAAGCAAATGCCTAAAAGTTATGGAATAACAGAAAATACTATACATTCTTACAATTTCACTGGCCATTGGCTAGAAAAAATAAAATTAAAAATAAAGAAATTACATTTTTACTGCTTTCTTAAAGACATCAGAACATCTTACCCACTTACTCACATATTCACCTACATATTCAGTCAACAAATATATAGGCTATATGTTAAATTCCCAGGAGGTAAAAATGGAAGAGATTACTGTTTAGTAAAAAAGACACACCAATGGCCAAGAAATTACAATTCACTGCAAAAAAATGCTCCAAAGGGGAAATAAACCTTCCAAAATACTAGCAAATACATTAATCAAAATATATAAGACAAAAATATGCATGTTGGTACAAACAGCATCTAATGGCAGCGAAAATGCTCAGGAATGCACCTGTCCCAAAATGAGAGAATATAAGACCAGCAGAGCCCTCTGTCTAGAGTCCTTTAAAACTTTTTACCTGTATTTCTTTTGCAGTTCTACATTTTCAAAGCACTCTTCTTCTTTTTCCTTTGAGACAGTGTCATCTTTATCAAAGTCACGTGAAGAGTCCTGCCAGGCGTATCGGAGAAGTGTGTGACAGGCTTCCATTCGGAGATGAGCTCGTATGTGTGAATTTCTATAAAATTTCAGAAGCAAACACAAGGCCTAAGGACTAAGGACTAAGGACTCTGACTTTTGCTTATAGGTATGCTTTGATTACAGCCTTCATGATGTTGGTGGATCTATAAATTGTATTTTTATAGTGGTGTCTAACATGAGGAATCTACTTACTAATACATAATTTAGCTCTTTTAATATGTCTATAAATAAAATCCTTCAATTACCTAATAAACAGCATTCATCTTTGTTATATTTACTCAGAAAAAAATGGGGCCATGTGCATTTCAAAAATGATGAAGATTTAGAGTAGTCAGTAGTTCAAGAAACTTGTAATGAGCATGTAATGAGATTCCTCCTGCCTACCCCATAAGTGAGTCATAACTCTGTCTGGAACAGTACAATCTAGATTGCTGGGCTTCATAAAGTTTACTCAATAGACAACGTTAAGAAATCGTAATCAACTTAACTTTTCCTCTCAACATAGAAATCTAATGAGACTCTAACAGCATCTGCACATATGTGCCGCTTTTTAATAGAGAATAATGCAGTAAAATACTAGACTAAATAGTCATAGTTGAGTCACTGAGCCAGGCTTCTGGCCTTTATTAAGACAAATAAATGCACAGGAACAGCAGCCACTATACAGATCTATATGTTTTAAGGTCTAGGCCGACATTTAGAGCATATTTGCTTTGAGCAGAATTTTGGCACAGTACGGTGACTACTTGGCTGAAGGCAGGATAAACACACAGGCAAAAGCAAGCATATTTCAACGGCCTGCGTACGTGTAACTTAAGTGGTCTGGGGCACACTGATTGCCAAGGAGCCAGTTACAATTCGATGTAACTGCAAGCATTATTAAATTATCAAAACCTTCGGGGACAGTTCCAGCATTAACCAAGCCAACCTGTAGTTCTGAAACATAAGGGCAGTATTGCATGTGGATTTGAAACACTGGGGTAGTGACTGCCACAATCAGTCCTCAGAACAAGTAGCTTTTCAGGTCGAAAATCTAACAGTTGAAAAACAATAGTGCCATCTTGTGTTAGAAATGAAGAACACAGCTTTCCCACTAACTCCTTTTCTTGGTGGGGGCTGGAGGAGAGTATTCTCAGTTTTAACGAAGTTAGCAAGATACAGACTAGATTATTTCCCTACTGCAGTGCTGAATTTTCTATCTGGATTTTATCCACCAGCTTTTGGGCTTCCTGTCAAATGAAGTACAGTCAATTCAATTTTTGAGAATGATCTTACAATGAATTTTTTTTGCTAACACATTTGTTCATTCATTCATTCGTAGTACTAATCAATCACCAGTGATCTCTTTAACCAATATCTATTGAACATCTAATATAGTGATGATCAATACAGATAAGTTCTCAGGGTTCACGGAGCTTTCATTCTAATGGGAGGGAGAGAGATGACAGCTCAACAAATAAATACAAAGTGGAATGAAATAAAATATTGTAATGGAAATTTATGAGAGGGGAAATAATATTCAGTACGAAGTATTCCACAAACTGGAATTAAAGCACCTGCCTGAAATGCGAAAGAAAAGCCAGCATTGTCTCCTAATCACATGCAATCACTTTTTCCACAGGAACTTCAGGCCCTAATTAAGTCATTGATTTTGAATGATGATGTTGCGGTTTGGATAGAGTGTCCCTCAAAAGCTTCATGTGCCTATGGATACTGTGTACTGCTGGGAGGTGGGGCCTGGCTGGAAGGGGTGGATGCTGGGGGGTTTGACCTGGAAAGGCTGTGCTGGTTTCCTCGTCCCAGAGTTAGCTTCCATCCAGATGTGGCTCTGTTCTGCCATATCTTAAGGATCTCTGTCCCAGACTTGGCTCTGTTCTGCCATGCCTTGAGGATCTGTCTCCAGCTCTAGCCTCAGCCCCAACCTTACCACATGATTCCACCATTTTCCCACTGTCCACCCATGAATGGACTATGATCTTCTGAACCTGTGAGCTAAAATAAATCCTCCTCAAAATTGCAGATGTCGGGTATTCTGTCCCAGCAACAAGAAAGTAAGATAGATGAAGACTTCTGATCTCAAAAAAAACCCTTCTTTTTATTTATTTATATATTTTTTCCCCTCTAAGTGCAGACTAAGAATGTGGAACTTGGGACATTAGAAGAAGATTGAGAGGGGATGTTAGGAAAAGGCTGTGGTCAATTCCCTAGCTGAGGTGAAAGATATCACATAGCAAAAGTTTTCTCTGAAAAAATGCCTTCTGATGCCTCTGATAGCATAAGGACACATGCAGGCAAATGAATTACCCATCAAAATTAAGAAATATGTTCCCTAAACTAAAAGCTAATATTCTTATAAATGAGGATAGAAACTGAGGATTTAAGAGATTGTAAAACTGATGAAATAACTTCCACAATTGCTACAATGACAAGCAGCCATGTATTTTGGGGGTTTATAATTTGGAAATATACTCAGTCATTCCTTTATTCATTTAGAAAATGATAATTCGAATCAGTTGCTAGTCCTCACCCTCAATAAATTTCTGGGTTAAAGGGAAAAAGTAGCAGGAAGATGGGAATTGATAAGAACATTGTTGTACATGATCGCTGTTGTACTCAATTTCAGGGATGAAGAGTCATTCTACAAGTCAGTAGAGAGCAAGTTAAGGAACTCTGGGTGGAAAGAAAACAGAGACCTGCATTATAATAAGTGCATGATAAACAGAATGCATCTCATTCAGATGGCAGCTTGGTGTTGCTGAGCTGGAGCGCTCAGTTCACAGGGAGGAGGGAGGAAACTGCAGGAGCAGTGGGCATGAGGTGCAAATGAGGGTCAATATCAGGCCTGGGTGAAGGGCACCAGAGCTTGGGATTCCTGGCCAATTTTTTCTGCCTGCAATACATAGCTATTAAAGAACTGTATGAAAGAGATCATGTATTTAAAAGGTGATTGGCTGCAGATGGAACTTAGAGGTGACTTAGAAAAAGGACATTAGAGAGTTAGAGATCAATCAAAAAGTAATTTCAACTAGTCAGAATAACTGTGTATTAACATGTATCTAACTTGAACCTATTTTAAGGAAGAAGCTTAATTATCTTTCAGTCAATGTTGATGGAAAAATATGATTAATTCAAAATGATGTTTATAATGCTAAAATTTTAGTTTCAAGAATAATAACACTGTAACAATATTACCAAAGAAGATCACTGTTGGCTGAACACTGAAGTTCTAGTGCTGTACTTTTGCCAGAAAACTAATTCCATGCCAGTTCCTTCCTTGATATCACTTTCACAGAGTTGGCCTGGCTTCCCTGCCTGGGTTCTGTGCTGCTTTCGGGCCAATGAGTTGAGTTCACAATACGGCCAGGCAGCTCCTCTGACCATACTGAATACTTACAGAGCGTCACTGGATGCCTTTGCTGTTGTTAAAGCATCATTTTGCATTTGCTTTTCCTCTGTTTCTTTGACTTGTTTCTCTTCTCCAAAAATTGCTCTAGGTTTATGCACGGCAAGCTTGCTTCCACAAACAATGTCACTTTGGACTTCTAAAACAAGAACTGCACAGAAATGCACAAATTGCAAGGACATATTAGTTATACTAGCACAGACCAGGAATCTGAAAACACATGTTAAAATATGAATGCAAAAACGTCCAGCTCTTCTATTCATTGGTTGCTCTTTAAGAAGTTGGATTTCACTTAACTTCATGTTTGTAGATTCTTTCTTCTCAAGATAATCTTAGTGAAAAGTGCCAAAGATAGTTCTTCCCAAAACAAGTTAATTATTCTACATTCCAACTACTCAGATGTGCTGTATTATTAGATCTATGTGCCTAGATCATTCTTGGAATTCGGTCTTATCAACACAAGCCTCAAGGCTTTGAAAGCCATACGCAAGGCTTTACCGGAAGTGCAGAGCTCCCCGACCTTTTGGACAACAGGGAGGGAGTCAGTTGGAGACCATTGTGGAGGGTGAAGGGGAGGTGGGGTATGGGGTGTATTTGCCATGCAATAGGTTGTTGGAACAGCAGGAGGCGACAACAGTGAAGCTCCGCCTCCTGTCAATCAGCAGCGGTACCAGGACCTAATAGGGGCACGCTGACAGGAGGCGGAGCTCCACTCGTTGCTCACCTCCTATTTGCCACTCATCTGTCAACTACTGAAATGATATTAGCCTTTTCTCCTCTTTTTCTTTTCTCTAAATAAGGGAAGGAGGCCGAGCACATGGGAATTAGAGGCACCACGACGGGAGAGCAAAAGTTCAAAGATCGTTTTTGACGTTCATACAGCCTGCTACCGCAAAACAACAGCCGTGTAATTCAGGATGATACAACCATAACTTGTGTTTACCTCAAAATACTTTAGCTACCATTTGGCACAGCAAGCAAGCAAGGTTTTACCCTCAGTATTAACCTGGATTAAAACCACCATTTTTGCTCCTGAAGAGACTTGAGAAAAAAGACTGGAAAAGCCAGAAAACCAGCACAGGTAATTCTGCAGCAACCCAGACTCCATTTTGGAATCCAGTTGCCTGAGGGAATGCAGAGGACACTGCCTACTGAGCAGGGCACTGTGATACAGTCACCTCTATCCTTTTTACTGAAATCCCAGTCACAAGCACAAGAACTGGGATTAGTTTCTGGGCGGTGTAGCTACGATCTAGGATTTGCGGAGTCTTGCTGGAGAGCTTTTCTGAGGTGATTGCCAAGCAGGGGTGAGGTGAGTCTGAAGCAAAGGCTGTGTACATGACCCCGGGTCGCTGCTGGCTTCAGAGGGAGCCAAGGGAGAGGCTGAGTCGTGCTGGAGGTGCAAACCCACTCAAAATATTGTCTTAGCCAAAAGAATGAAACACGGGTCAACCTAGCCGTGAGCTTCAGCCAAGAGAGCTCGGGAACCAAGTGGTTCTATGGTTCCACATTCTTTCCTTTCATCATAGACAGGAAATAAAGTAATAAAGTAAAACCGAGAAGCCAGAAAGTCTTCCCTAAAGAGACGGAAGAAATTACTGAATGGGACAAATTTCATATCCGATCATACCCGATTGCTTTTCTTTTTTCCTTTTGGGAAAACATAAGGTTTAAAAAAGGGCCAGATCTGTTAAAAACAGAGATTATCAGATTGGTAATGGGAACTAAAATTTGCATCCCTGTTGAATAATTAAATTAGGGTAAAACACTAAATAGCAAGATGTAGACATAAGGTAGGATCTGTTTAAACCAACTTTGATGTCACTGTAAGAAGGACATCATCAAGTCACCAAGTGTTTTATTTGGCTGAATGTAATTCCAACACTTACCCTCTGCCTTACGTGTGCTGCAGAATATGTGAATTTTGGAAATGTCAGATGCTAGGTTCCTGAGGAAGACTTGTTTCTTTTGCTGTACCAGGGACTGGTCAGGATCAATCCAATTTTCTCCACAAGAAACATATACCTATCAAAAACATGAGTCTCTCATTCCAGGTATATGTACATTACATTATTTAGAGTAATAGGCAACACTGGAAATTATCACAACAATCAAGATATTTTACAACAGATGAATGATCAAACAAATCGTGGTGCTATGGAATACTATTCAGTAATGAATTTTAAGGATTTCGTACTGAGTGAAGAGTATTTCACACTATCTATGCAACTCTTGTGAGTCTAAAAAAAGACAGTAAAATCATAGTGGCATATATAAAAAACATTAACAAAAAATAAACAGACAAAAATTGGAAGTGAGTGTTAGTATTCAAAACAAGATCTACCAGACTTCAAAAATAATAGTCTCTCTTGCTTTATAGTACAGCCTGATATCTGGAACTGTAATGCCTCCTGCCTTGGACTTGTTGCTCAGGATTGCTTGGGCTATTCTCGGTCTCTTTTGGTTCCATATGAATTTAAGAACTGTTGGTTCAAGTTCTTTGAAGAACTTTGTAGGTATTTTGATAGGAATTGCATTGAATCTATATATCAGTTTCGGTCTCTCTGATATGAGAGACCCAAATCACAACTATATCATGGAACTTAAAACGAAAAGCAAAGTGAATGGGGGGGGGGGTGTAGAATGGGGAAGGAAGGAGGGGTGGGTAGGGGAAGGGACAAAAGGAAAGTGGGAAAGTCCTTGTCACCCTGACAAGATACGTATGTACACAAAATGCTCAACTTCATTGTAAACCTTAAATTTTGCACTTATACATATCAATAAAATGGGGGAAAAACAATAGTCTCTCCACCTTTCGTCCTTCTTCTGAAACTGGCCATTGACACTCAGGTTTATGGCTTTCTCAAGGGGTCCTTGTACACAGTGCTAGTCTTGATAATTTGATGAAAGCTCAAAGAATTTCAGGCATCAGACAAGACTGGTAATATTTTTTTTCCAGCTGATGGCTCAAATTCCACAAAGGGCAGAAAATGCTGAACTGCTAAAGTCCCTCCATTTATCAAGTAGAATGTTCACAAAACTGAACATATATTTTTACTGAAAATTGGCATTACTAATTTACTAAGAAATCACTAAACAACTATATTTTGTAGGTTTCAAAGAGGATATACCTTCTGTAGTGTTAGTGTCAGAGATAAAAATCACAAATGGGAAGAATCTGGCCTTCATTTTCCCCTTCAGTTTTAGAGCAGACATGTTACAAACATCCATCTTAAAGGGTCATAAGGAACATTATGTGGGTTAACTCATAGACAACCCTGAGGACCAGGCCTGACCAGGAAGATCTCACCAATGCTAGTAAGCATTACTTTCTGACAGTTGCTGACTTAGGATAATTCTGAGTGAATATAAGAAGAATGGTAGGCACCGGAAGCCTTATATTAAAGGGTAGTTTCCCTTTGGTAGCTTTTATATATTAGTATGTCTGTCCAATTTCGAGTCCATATCATTACCAGATCATCTCTTTTCAGGTCCTTTAGGGTAAAGATTTCCTTTCCCTCTTCATCGAATAATCTCCGAGCTGCAGAAGGTAACTTCAAAATTTCTGTGCACCTGTTGTAAGAGACATAAACACTGACCTGGTACACAAAAAATATCCAGCAACGAAGAGAGAGAATAAAAAAGAAACCAAGGCCTGGATCGTTAAGGCTACTCTCTCTGCAGGGCTGTGAGCTCTTGGACCACCTTTAGAGTCTCATTACTCTCCTCCAAGCTATGGCACTTGGAAAATTATTCAAAAAACTCTAATCCTGACTTTCTTCCCATCTAGGGCTGTTATGAGAATTAAAAAATTGATTTTGAGAATGCTTAGCCCAATGTTAGCCATGATCAGCAAATGGGCTTACACACCAGGATGACTTATAATTCTCTGACAGGCTCTTATCTTCCTATTTCTGTGCTCTGGGCTCACAGTCTTGCTTCTACCTAAAACAACTTCCTTGGTTTTATTTATTTATTTATTTTTGGTTCTTTCTTCAAGGTTGCCAAATTCACATCTGTCATTGAGCAGTTTCTCATCTCCCTTTCCTAGAAGTGATTTCTATAAATCTCCCTTTAAAATAGAAATCGTTGCCAGGTTCAACACTAAACATTGATTTGTTTTTCCTCCTTCTAGACAAGAACTGTGAAAGGCCTGTGGGTGTTGAGCTAACTAATAGTTTCTTTGTCCCCTGAGGAGTCACTTATCCAGTCAGGGGTAAGGACAGGTCAGCAACTGACCTGCAGTATAATGCTGTGGGTGCTGCTGTGAGCATTTTGGCAAGTGTGCTGTAAGAATACATGGGGAAGACAGTGAATTCTTCTTGGGGAGTATCATTTAAGATACTGATACTTCAGTTGGGTCTTAAAGGATATAAAGGAGTTCATCAAAGAGGATTAGTCTAGAGCTGAGTATACGGGCAGGAGAAGGGGCCAGATGAAGGTGGAATATAAATTTGGAGCCAATTTCAAAGCACTCAAGATTTTAAATTAGTACACTTGGCTCTCAGCTCAGAAACATCAAGGGGTCATCAAAGGTATTAGAGTGGATAAATGGTGAGATGAGATCTGCCTTTTAAAAATTCCATTATCAGAATCCTGATGGCCCAGGCCTGTAGTCCTAGCACTCTGGAGAGCTGAGGCAGGACGATTGCTAGGTAAAGCCCAGCCTGAGCTCAACTCTCCACACCACTTCCCCCAAAAAGTTAATTGTCAGAAAATTGGATAGTGGGATGGTGGTGGGAGAGACCAGATCTTATATAGTCAGTTTAGGATAGAGGTAAATGGGGAAATTGTGGAGAAGAGAAGTAGAGTCAAAGGAGAGTAACAGGAGCACTTCCTAGAGAGCACTGTGTGATGATGCCACCTTCAGGAAGAAGAAAAGTAAAAGATTCTTGAGCATTTATTTGATGTTAGAATGTATTCATCATATTAAGTGAATCAGAGGTGTCATTATGCTCACCAGCAAGACCCCGGTGAACCGAGAATATTTCTAAATTGTACTTCCCTCATTGGGATGAGCATTTGAGCTGGTAATTGACCCTCTTTTTTTTCTAGAGGGGGATCTCAGAAGGAAATAAACCAATAGAAACTAAGACTTTATTTCCCACGTTCCAAGTCTGGAGATTGTCATTCATTTTAAGAAAGTTGACAAGTTTGTGTTGGGCCACATTCAAAGCCCTGCTGGGCCACATGTGGTCCATGGACTATGGGTAGAACAAAGTAATTGTTAATTCATTCCCACACTATTTTTTTTTTTTTTTTTGAGACAGGTTCTCACACTCAGAACCATCTGCCTTCCTCAGCCTCCTGAGTGCTGGGATTACAGACATGCACCACCACGGCCAGCTTCTCCTACACTACTTCTAAGCAGTCTGTTTTACTTAGGAGAAAACAAATCCTGGAGGTGAAGTTCCTTCTGTAAGGTCACAGAACTAGTAAATAAGAGATTCACATTTTCTGTGTCCTATACTAAATCCTATGACTCCCTGAGAAAGCAACATCACAGAATAATGATGTTAGACTGAGAAAGTGAGAACATGGAACCTGAGAGGCCCAGCGATCAATCCAGGGTTTCTCTGTTTCATGGAGACAAAGATCCTACAAATAAGGACCTCTGACTCTCACCCCAGGTGTTAGGACAAGCGACCACACACACACTTCTTAGGGTTATAAAATCCAGGAAAACAGCATTTGTCTCTGACTTTGCTTTCTGAGAACCTATGGGAATAAGAACCAGGTGCATCTGTTCCCCAGAGGTAGTTTTGAGTACCACGGAGGGTGTTCTTGAGAAAAAATTATGGTGCTCTGTGATCTACCAGATCTGTATTCAAGCAAATGTAAACCAAATAAAGATGCCGTAAAATTATGAAATTTCAAAAAGAGATCTTAACTCACATTTACAGAGTAATGCCAGGGAACCTTGTCAGATCTTGAACTTTGGAGGGAAAGCTTTTTTATCATTTTTAATTAGCAATGGTCTCATAAATTTATGTAGTTTATATATACCATATATTAAAAACTTCAGAATCACCATATTAACAACTTTTTTGCCATGTAGGAAAAAATGTATGTTTTGTTATCTGTTTTAAACAAACATGCAGGCATTTGAATGAAAAATACCTTTGCATTTAGGATACTAAATATTTACCTCTCCAAAAGATGGTTAAATTCAGTTTGGTTTTTTTCTCTTTCAGAGCATTTAGTGACACAGATTTTGTCTTTCGTTTCAGTGTTGACATTTCTGAAACAAATAATTGAAGATTTGATCATATCAGTATATATTACCAATTAGCTACAACAACTCCAACATGTGATAAAAATTAGGTCTTAATTTATTATGGTTTTCTGTAAAACAATCTACCTTTCTTTCAAAAGTAAGATTTTTTAACCCTAATATAAATATGCATTTCTTATTATATATAAGATAATACATTATTAAAACATGCATACTATGAGTATTTTACATAGAAAAAATTGTAATAATTTATTCTCTTGTAAAAATGGTCAATACTCTATAATGTAACTTTGTGAACTTGGAAAAAATTCAGTGATTGTAGTCAATCTGTCTAAAAAATATTAACACATACAAATTTCATCTCAATCCAAACTTAAATATATTTTAACAATAAAAAATAATCATAAAGGATGTTTAATTAGAGTATAAACTTGTTCAAATTTTCAATTTAACTTGAAAAAACTACTGTATGCATTTGAAGAATCTCTACACTTCACTAATTGTTCACTCATTCGATAAACACTGATTCAGGTCCTACCATAGGCCTTTAATCATGTGGCTCTAGTATCTTAATACTTGATTAACCAGGACACACTGTTCCATGATTTCACCAATAGAAAGTCCAAATGCTGACAAATAAGACACTCTCCACCTCAGAGATGGAGACATGAGCAGATAGGCACGAAACACAAGGGTAGTTGCAAAGATGGAGGAACTCCCTGGACAACACCACTATTTACAGCAGCTGCAGCAGCTACGACTCACTCAGCAGGAGGGAATATGGAAGTCAGGGCCTCCATCTAGAAATTAAGTTCAAATTTATTTTTAAACGACCTTTCTTATTAACAGTAGAGAAGTGAGAGAGAGCATGCAGTTTGAAAGCAGGCTTCAGCAAATGTTGGTAAGAATTAAGGCTAGAGAAATACACAAAGTTAAGTCACAAAGGGCCTCAAAGCTTTACTAAACAACTTGAGTGAGTTCAGGGATCATAACTTGTTAGTAATGAATATTTATGTTGAAATTATCTAAAATAGAAAGTTTACTTTATATTGGACTTTTCTTCTTGCAATTCCTGAAAACATCACTTATAAAGTTTTTCATTTTTAACTTATGGCTCCATGAAATATTTCTGTGACCAAAAAATTGTGAGTAATTTATTTGGACTTGACAGCTTTTCTCGAGACTAATTGACAATATTCTGTCACATACTGAGAGTAATCATCAACTAAGTGATAACCAATGCTATTTGAACTTCTTTTTGCTTTGCAGACAGTAGAACCAGTAACAACAACAAATCCTCAAACTGTCCACAGTGAAAAATTAAATAACTGAGCAACAGAATGTTATCAGGACAGGTTTTGGTTAAAATAGATTTTGATTTGTAAAGTCACTAAGCAGTCCAGTTCACTCCCTCTTTAGAAACAAGCTTCATATTAATGTAAGGAATGTATCCAGATACACCAGGAGAATTTTCAAATTCTAGTATATATGTAGCTTAGAGACACTAAAACTAGGAGACCCTAGAGTCTATCTTGCACAGCTAATCTGGGATGCCATTCACACAGATGAGGTCCATCCTGGAGCTGGACGACACAGCCACCCTGCAGTGTAAAGCAAGTCTCTTTCCATTCAAAGCTTTTGTCTCCCAGGATTTACATAAAGCTAGACAGAGGAGTGGAGAGACTGCCATTGGCCATCACAAAGGACACTTTCGGAGTCAACAAAGAAATATTAAACTACATTTAGCAAAGTTTCAGTGTAATTAATACATATGATGAAGAAAGAAGCTGTCTAGAATCTGAGCGTCTGTTGAACCATGACACAATGTGTTACCAACAGGGCACACAGTTGACGTTTTCATATGCTCTCTCCCATAATAGTTGTCCAAGTTTGCCTACCGCTCAAGAACAACGGATCGTGCAAAAAGTCATGTATTTAAAATATTAACGTGGTAAGATGTTACTGTGTATAACTTTGACACAGCTAAAGATAAAGAATGAGAAAAATAAATGTAGAAAACGACAGAAAGTATGTGTTAACTTTGGGTGTTTAGAAAAAGTCATCCACTTCCTTAAGGGTATTAGCCTCACATTTTACATCTAGCAGAATGAGCTAATTATGAAATGTATGCGTCAAAGATTTCAATTTCAGGCTTGACTTTACTTTCAAGATTAATTTTTTACTTTATCATCTTTACAGGCAGTTCAGTGGACAGCCAATCTGAACGTTACTCATTGTTCAGCGATGTATGAAGTATATTTAATCAATGTGAAGAAAGTAATATTAAACTATTATTAGCAGCCTCAAATATCCTAATATCTCAAAAGGAAGGTCAAGAGGTAAGATTGCTGGTAATTATATGAGAAACAATGTGTTTAACTCATTCTTTACATCAAAGCTTTCCAATGACCTATGATTTCTTTTATTATAAAATGTAATAAAAACAGAGTAGGTGATTTTTCTCCACTGCTAAAGAAATAATGCCTGTTTGTGTAGGTTTCATTTCAATCTAAGGTAAACATAAAGTGTAGAGCAATGCTTTCTCAAGAAGATAGACTTTTAAAATGTTATCTTACAGTCAAAATATAAAAAGTTATACATTCATGAACAATATTAGTTTATTAAATATGTCAACATATAAATAAACATTTAAAGACATATAGTTATATTGGAAAAACAACTTGAGTTCGATTATTTCAAGATAAATAAAACTCAAGCATACCGCTAATTCAAAGTAAACATCAATCACAGAACTATCTAAAACCAGAGCCACTTGTTCTAATTCCTAATTTTATGCTTTGCCTAAATCAACAGAGATCAAAATAATATAGGAACTAACTGAATTTTTGAATGTATTTTTATCTTTAAATATCAATATGGGAGCCCTCTTCCTGAATAAATATGTATTTTTTTCCAGGAAAAAAAAAACCTAAAAAATGAAGAGGACAAAAATCTGCAGAAACTAGAATGTGCGTTTAATGAATAAGTTCGAATGAGTTCTCCTTACTTCATTTTCCACCCAAGTGAGAGGCTGGGACATGCTACAGTGGTGGATTTCCTTCTACTGTTGTCTCCATTCTTCACGACCCTGATTCTCAAGTGGACACATTGTCCCTGTGTCCTATGAATGGGTTTCTTCATGGGAGGGCTGCTTGGAACAAGCAGTCCTTCTATTGGCCAATCAAATTCCTTCAAAAAGAAATGTCAAAATGCAATAAGAATAGTCATTTCTAGATTAAGAAATAGTCAACATACTGTTTGCTTATACCTTTAATCTATGATTAATACAATCAAAATGTCTTGGGTATCTATACTATTCCAGATAATTCTAATTAATGATTTATTTGAGTAAAGAGGAAAATTAATCATTTTTTAAAATTTATGTAACAACCTGTGAATGATGTATTCCCTTTGAGATAAATACCAATCTAGAAAAATACAAGACACTGTTCTTTTCTAAAAGTCACAATGTAAATAAAAATTAAACAAACTGACATGTTATATTTCATATATTTAATATTTGCCTCTGTATGGCAACTTTTGGGATACCTGTAAAATTCAAGTAATTTAGATCTGTTTTCTTATATACGAAGTATTTTTAATCAACATGAAGAAAAGAATTTGCAAAAAGCAGTTTTATAGTAGCTTGAAACAATATCATCTTAAACTAGTCTACGGGGCAGAGAAGACTAAAATGAGGAAAGACCAAATACAATAAGGTGATGAAATAAAAACATCTCAGATGTTGCACTGGAAGAATTTAGTGACATTTCATCTATGCACCCATCATTATTTATCAATTCTTGCATGATCCAAGGATGCCTCAATTGTTTACTCTCTTTCAGCACAGTACTGGGCAGTGAAAATGAAACTAGAAACCAGGCATGACACTGTTTCCTAAGTAACACTTTTGAGAACTTCAGAAACTTTTTGGAAAGAAACTGGCAATTTGAATACCATACATAGCCACAGGAGAAGGAATGTGATGAAATTATGTAAGGAGGGATCTTAAACTGGTAACACCATGTAACAGTTTTGAAGGCTTAAGAGCCAGTAAGGCAAAGAAGAGACAGAAGAAGTGAACGCCTCTGGAAGATGATTAGAACAGGATGTCTGGCTGACAAAAGGAGGCATTGGGTTCCGGGACATGGTTCCATCAGCTGGGAAGATATAGCATTCCTGGGGCGACAGCACTGCTGTGCATAGAGATAGACTTGTAGAGGACCCAGATAGTTTATTTTTAATAAAGATCTTAAATACTTTTTTCCTTTGTCTTACAAGCTAGTTAAGAGGTCCATTTACATTTCCCCTTGTGTTGCCTTTGCTAATCCTTTATTTAGTTACTTATTTCTAACTTTGCTAATCAGCAAAGCCTGTTTCCATTCCCAAAATATATTAAGGGCCTGATTATTTTTCATCTCCTTCACTCCCATCACCACGGTTCCAGAGATTGCAAGACCTTCCTAACTGCTTACTCCTATGTCCAGCTCAGTCTTTTTTACTCCAATATCATAACGATTTTAGTAACACTTATGTCAAATACGTCACTTCTCTGCTTCAAACCCTCCAAATTTCCAAAGGTTTTCTATCTCAGAATCTTAAGATTCAAACCTAAAATATTCCTTCAAATTCTTATGCATATGTAAGGTGACTGCATTGCAGGGGAGCTTTGTGCTCGCCAATGGAGTAACTCACTGCTGACATCATGTGGTGCCCTTAGGAGGAGGGGCCTGGTTGGAGGGACGGATCACTGGTGGTGTGACATCTTCCTTGACTGCTCTCTTTCCTGTCTGCTTCCTGAATGCCTGTGGTAAGCCGCTTTCCTCCATGCCAGCCCCTTCTACCATTGCCATTTCTGCCATAGAGGGACCGGCCATGCCATTAAGCTGAGGGCTAAAGCAAATTCCTCTTTGAAGTTGTGGGTATCAGGCATCCTGTCCTAGCCATGGGAAAGTGGCTAACTAAGACACAGCGTTAGAGTCACAGAGTGAAAGCCCGGGGTCCCGTGCAGCCAGGCAGCCCCTTTCTCCCCAACCTTGTCCCCTGTGGCTCTTGCTCTCTTTCTCCTCCATGTTGCTTTGTCCATGCTCTGTCCTTCTCAAGTGCGCCATTCATGTCCTCTCTCTAGGAACGTATTTGTTCCATAAGTCTTTACCCAAATACCACCTCAGCGAAGCCCTCCTTCTTCCTCAGACGACACTCTTTGGTCCACATCTCTGCTTCTATTTTAGTCTTCATGCTTATTTTTTACATGAGCATCTTGTAAGAGAAAAATATTCCTAATTATTTCCTAAGACTTGTTAGTTGATAAATCCTAAACCATCAATGAAAATATTATTTTGGGAGATAAAGATTAAATTCAGTTTTCCTATTATAATTTCCATTCATCACACAGATCAATTAATTGAATTACTTTTTCTTATATATTGACATAAAAATAAGCACAATATTTGTAAAATCTGTGATAATTATAATTTTCTCTCCTGCTATATAAGGAAGTATTTTCTTACGAGGCGTTCATGTCCACCTCTCTATCTAGCAGATGAGCAGGAGGCTTGACAATTCCAACAGAAGCGCCCAGGTTCTGTCTGCATAAGATAATCTCTTCTTTTTGTTTGTTTTCAATCTGTCCTCTTGGATACATAGTCAATCAAATTAAAGGTTCAAACTTCTTAAACCACAACTTTTGTTTCCTTTCAAGGATGCATGTTTCCTCTTCTTTCTTCAAGATGGTTTTTGAGCTTAGACGGAAGATCAATAAACTATCCGGCACTGAGAAAAGGGGGCTAATCGTCTATGTGTAGTTTCTTATGCTCTGTGGATCTCACAGACCTCTAAGGACATGGCTTTTGTCCTCTTTAGCTCTGGGGAGTAACCTGATGTCATGTGCTCAATACTAGTTGAGTATACTCTATTCCAACTATTCTCTGGGTTTTAGCCTCAGCCCTTCTTGAATCTCTGAAAACAACCTATCATCAGTGTAAGTCACGGTCTCTTTTCATCGCTAGCAGAGGCCCTCTGGTCTCTCCACGCCACTCTCCCATGCTTAGCTCCATGTGGCCTCTCAGTGCTACAAATCTTGTGTCTTAAGTCACATTAGTTCATTTTTGTAGAAGACACATTAATCCATTCAGCTACTGGTTCAGGCTGCCTACCCCACAACCTCTGCTATTTTGAAAGGTTCCTGTTTCATTTGACAAAAACTCAGCTTTTCAGACAATTGTTTCTTTGCAGTCTAAATCTAAAGACATATTTTAGGTTCTAGGCAATGACTCCCAGTTTCAGATATCTCATGTCCTTTGTTATATTGAGACACATTGATTTAATCAGTGAGGAGACACAGGCAATCATGATTTATAGATATAGAAAAAGGTGGTTGAGAACAGAAAACAATGACAAAACAGGCAAAATGATAGAACCTTTCTACAAACAACTCAAATAATCACAATAAGATATTTCTGAAAGACTCAAATAATATATTATTGACTTAGCAAAAATGTAAGACATACTAGAGATCTAGAGAGATAAGCTAAAGGCTGAAGCTGATTTTTATCTTGATGGAGTTTGCTAAACTTCAAAGAACTTGGTTTTCTGCTTTCATGATCTCGCCCAGGAACCAAATATCGCTCCCTCTCCCCAGCCAAGGTAGGAATCCCAATAGAAGACCCTCTTCCCTCATAAGACAAGAATTATAATAGACTAAATTTCATTGAAATTTCTGGAAAACCAGAAATAACACCTTTTGAGGAGGCTGTAAAATAAACTGTCTCAAATATTTTCACTAAGTAGGTAAGAAAAGTAATCTTCAGAGGAACAGCATTTGGAATGACAGCTGTCTTCTCTGTGAGAATGAAAGTCGGAGGCCAGGATGGCATCCACAATTTGCTAAGTGAAAACATCTGAATGAAGGAGGGAAAATGAAGACATTTACAGAAAAATAAAAATTGAAAGCATCTGCTAATAACTAAAAGAAGGCTTATTAGGCAGAAGAAGAGTAATCCTAGATGAAGGACTGAGATTTAAGAACAAATTATACCCATAAGAAAGATAAAAATAACTAAGAGTAAATCTAAATGCCCACTGTTTGTACAAAACAACGTTTATATCTTATGAAAAATTTTAAACTTAAAGCAGAAATATATGATAACAATTACTTATATCACATATCATGAGATTGAAGTTAAAGATTTTATTATTCTTGGTTACATGAGAGAAGAGTAAATATATTTTTTTAACTTTGCATATAAATTATTTAAGTACTCAGACTACAAAGCTCAGGACAACACAACTACAACAACAAAGAACACAGAGAGAAGATATAATTTCGAGACAAGTAGATGTGAAAAATGTGATGAGAAAAATTAATCAAAAGAACACAAAAATAGGGGTAGAGAGAAGACATGGAGAAAGCAGAACAAATAAAAGGCAAATAATAAGTTAGGCTTTGCTGTTCATGCCTGTGACCACAACACTCTGGGAAGCTGAGGCAGAAAGATTACAAATTCAAGGTGAGCCGATATAACTTTGTGACTTAAGAAGGCCTTGTCAAAACCAAAACTAGTGCTGGAGGAATGGCATAATGGTTAAAGTGTTTGCCTTGCAAGCACAAGGCCCAGAGTTCAATTCCTCAGCACCATGGGCGTGGTGGCGCACACCTGTAATCCCAATACTTGGCAGAGCAAGAAGAAATAGAGAAATTTGTTTCCACACTGAAAGATTGAAAACACATCTTTCTAATAAACTACAGTGTTATGCAGTGTTACCAGTTACTATGAATGACTTCAGTTCAAAAGGTACA